>CM074577.1:76725000-76962500 GCA_037305975.1 Chrysolophus pictus | reverse complement strand
AGCACAGGGTTCCCTACAAATGATCACTATTTTTCATTGACATACTGTTTACTGAATTGCTACAAAGTACTCTAATTGCCTAATTATCTGTAACATTCTGAATGTTACATCAAAATGGAAAAGAAATCCTCTGGTAGAAATTTTCAGTCAGAAAGAAGTCACAAAGTATTTGTAGTAGGATGCATTAGGAAATAATTTATTTCTGATTTTAAGAGAGAAGTAAAATGTCGGTGTATGCTGATAGTACATTTTTGCAAGAGAAAGGGGTAACAGTGAAGATGATGCAAAGGGAAAGGGAAAGGGTGAGAAACTTAAATGAACTGAGGGCAGGATGGATGAATAGAAGAAAACAAGGGCAAAAGTATGGGCTGGGAGGATAGAGAAGATTTACAGAGTGCTCTAAGGAAGAAGCAACAGCTTCTGTAGCACATGGAAGTATTTCTGAAGATTTATGAAAGCAAATATTTTTTAGAGTACTGTGGAACGTGAAACTGTTTTTGATAGAAAAATAAGACAGAGTAGTGGGGAGGAGATATAAGAATAAATGAAGAAATAAGGAAATTTAAATTGGAGAACTGTCGGGAAATGCAGAAAAACTGGGAGCGGTGACTGTAAAAGACTAAGCGGCATTTAGCATATCTGGAGCACTGTGGGTTCTTCATTTACAGGTAGTGCTTATGGACGATGAAGGAACACAAATAAATACATTAAAAGGAAAAGACGGAAATCAACACTGGCCGTGAGAAGAGGATGATACAAAAAGAAAACTGAGATTTAGACAAATGAAGAAATTCCAGCAACAGTAATGCAGGTCTGACACAGCTGACTTAGAAGTCAGAGAAATGAAATGGAGATGAAATACTCATATGAGTATTATACTGTATATACTGTATTACCTGCGGATGTAAGCAGCTTTTGAAATGTTCTTCTGCTCTGCAGAAATAAACTATCACGCATTGTCTTTTGTCTAGCAAGAATACTTTCCCTTCTTTGTTCTAACCACAAGGTTTTAGTAGATGACTTTCTTATGCAGCCTTTACAGATACAGGTTTTATATGTCATATTTAATTTTTAGGTGATTGGGTTTCTTCTGGCTGGATCAATAATTTTTAACTGGTGGATTAATTATCAATTAAATAATGTGAAAAATAATAATAAAGAGCTGAAAAAATCTTTTACAGTAAATGTGTTATTTAAAAAAAATGATAATACAATTAGAAAATTGCAATGATACATGTACATAGTTTATAATTATTCAGAAAAAATACACTTGCTAAAATTTCCCCTCTGCTCCTTCTGATACTATGCTCTGTGACTCTGTCTGGATGTCACACCTGGTTCCCATGAACTCTGATTTTTCAGCCTAGTTCTTACTCAGAAATTTAGTTTGAGATACTAGCCCTTTGCCCTACTCCAGACACCCAAAAATGGTGCTCACAACACAAAAGCTTTAAAGCTTCAGTGAGATGAAACTTCACTTTAGAATTACTTCTGATGGCTCTAAAGATCATGGACTGTTTCTATGGATGTTGAAATATTTTTATTTGAAATATTTGTATTTGACCCATAAACAGTACAGAAAGATCACATCACTACAGCAGCCAGGCTTTTCTAAGTCATTTAACAGCTGGTGTTAAAAATGCTGCACTTCCTCCTTGATATATAAACTGATCTTAGCTTCTTCTGAACACACTACCGGCTTTTTCCTTTGTGACGCAAATCCTGGGGAAAAAATGCTACGAAAATTTATGATCTAGCACTGATCAAGAGAAAGACCAAATAATAATCTATAATCGAGATCCACTCCTTTAATCCAATGCTATCCTACTGCCTATGTCCAATATTCTCAATAAGTATCCCATTTCTTAACACTGGTGAATTGCACCTCTACGAAGGTTTCTCCAAAAGTAATGCCTCCTATTTTATTACCTTGGTCAGCGATGTCAGAGGCAGATGTTGGTGTTATGGCAATAGAGGCTGAACCTTCCCAATGATATTCTGTTACGTGTTAATGTTGTGTGATAGATGGCAGCAAAGGGGCGGTCTGACAAAATGGCGTTTGACATGGAAGTGCTTAGGGAGCAAAGTAGTGTCACTGAATTCCTCCATGTGGAAAAAACGGCACCCACTGACATTCACTGATGCTTGCTGAATGTTGATGGAGACCAAACAGTGGAAGTGAGCACAGTGAGGTGGTGGGTGGTGTGTTTCAGCAGTGGTGTCAGTGACACGAGAGACAAGTAACATTCAGAATGGCCATGCAGATTTTCACGAGAGCAGCATGCAGGTTCTTGATCACCAGTGAGAATGCATACCGAATGGTGGTGATTATGCTGAAAAACAATGTTATGTAGCTAAGAATTTGCTCAATCAAATACTGTTATTGTGCTTTTCATATCTACTGTAGTTTCCGTGGAAAGAAATTGGAGGCATTATTTTTGGAGCAACCAACATACATATTACTGTTCTCCTGTAAATGGACTGGGAAATACTTCGTAATACTAGTACTTCCTGGTATTGAAATGCACCCTGCTTCTCATGATGAGAAAGAAAATCTTATCAAAATGTTACAGATGTTCTTCAAATGATTTAATAAATACAAGAATATCTTCTAAGGAAATGAGGCAAATATGTCATTCGAATTCTCACAGCCTCGATAATTAAAAGCAAGACCACCAGCTGTCTTCTTTTATTTTTTAAAAGCACAACTTGATCTGCACAAGGAATGCAACCTCCTTCAATAATGTTTTCCTTCATAAAGTTAAGAACCTACCTGTTGATCCTGAGGCAAATGCCAGTAGTGATCCAATATTCATCAAAAACTTTAATTAATTCTGCTTCCCTTTGGGTATCTTACTTTCACCACAGTGGGGGAAAAAATGAAAAAAAAAAACCAACACACAAAACACACCCAACCTGTGGTCATTAATATCACTTGAAGACTATGACTATACTTAGCCTGGAAGACCTGGAGTTTCACATACTTTTCTAATATTTTCTTTAGCACCATCCAATTAGTACATGGGGACTGGGATTCGTCTCAGTATGTCACCATTGCCACTTTACTTTATAATTTAAATAAGTTAACCTCCCTCCAGCACCTCCCTTTTACTCTTGTATAGCTTCATTGTTTTCAGAGCAGGCTGAATGTTACGAAATGAATGAAAGGTCTTACCCAAGTAGTATTAGACTTATGCATACAATGATTCACACTGAAAGTTAAGCAAGAAGGCATCCAAGCCAAAATTACTTCCTAAAATGTTAGAAGATAATTACTGCATATCCCAAATTGCAATTAAAAGAAAAAAAGAGAGAGATGCTCTAAGGTTTATGGTACATGCCAATATTTACAGAGAAGCGGGTCAATTCCCTTCTGTGCTGCTGCTACTTTGTGTGATTTTGTGCAAATTGTGTTGGGTCAGATTTTCAGATAGCAGATCCATCCATACCTGCTGAATTTCCACACAGGTGCAGGTTTCCACCTGTGGACATTCCTAACAGCCAGGCTGCTGGAAACACGTGAGAGGTCTGCCAGAAGCATATCTGACTGTACAGGGTTAAAATGCCTATGCTATTTTCATCCTTATTTTCTCTGGATCTCAGTCCTTCAACTGTAAGACCACATAGTATATTACTCTATATTACACAGGGTTGCTGTGAAGTTGGATACCTCAGAAACACTGAGGTACAGAGACGTTAGAGTGACCAAAGCCACAACACAAAATGTAGTGCAAACTCGAAAGGGTGCTTGATGCACCTTATTGCAGCACTGGGCCTGGAAAATAAGAATGAACTGCGCTGTTTATATTACACAATCTTCCTTAAGTGACTGGATTTTCCAGGAATGTAAATCAACAGAGCATTTGGCTGGAAAAGTACTGTGTAATCCCAGAGGTGTCAGTATGAAAACTTACGGACAGGAAGAACAAGGGGTTAGTCCTCAATCTGAGATTCTTTTTCTAGCTATGAGCACATGTAGTCTGCAGTCCTTCCAGTCCTGGTCCTGTCCTTCAGGGCTCATCATTTGCTAACCGTGTTATCTGAGGACATGACCTTTCCCAGCATTAGACAGAAAAAAAAGGCCTCAGTGACAGTTTGCACTTGTATTACTAGCCCCTGTGTTCTCTGACACTGTCAATATAGTCAACTTGGAAAAGAGACACGTGAATGAAGAAAAACATTGTATTTTTGGTTCTACGGATATTTTTGAGTGGTGGTATAGACTTGGACGATAAAAGATCATAAAATCACAGAATCATAGAGTGGCTTGGGTTGAAAAGGAACATAATGGTCATCCAGTTTCAAACCCCCTGCCATGAGCAGGGTCACCAACCACCAGACCAGGCTGCCCAGAGCCACGTCCAGCCTGTCCTTGAATGCCTCCAGGGATGGGGCATCCACAACCCTGCTGGGCAACCTGTTTCAGTGTGTCACCACCCTCTGTGTGAAAAACTTCCTCCTAATATCTAACATAAACCTCCCCTGTCTCAGTTTAAAACCATTCCCCTTTGTCCTATCACTATCCACCCTCGTAAACAACCATTTCCCCTCCTGTTTATACGTTCCCTTCAAGTATTGGAAGGCCACAATGAGGTCCCCCAGAGCCTTCTCTTTTCCAAGACCTAACACTACTGACTTTTTACCCAACTAGGCATATTTTTGCATTTTAAAACTCTAAATGAATACTCAGTAATTGGCAACATTTAAAAAACAGGACTACAGGTCCTGAAAATGTCCTTGCATAGTGTGGAAAAAACATAGCTAACGAGTTTATGTCTGATGCATTTGAGATGCTAAGTGTCACGACGCATGGAAGACTGCTCTGAAAAAGCATTTACTGTCCTATGGAAGGAAAGAGAAGAGTTCTTCAAGCTCTGGGCTTTACATATGAATCTGGTTCATGTGTTATATAGAATGACTTGGGTTGGAAGAGATCATCTAGTTCCACCCCACCTGCTGTGGGCAGGCTTGCCAACCACTAAATCAGACACTATAGAACTGGTTTATCTGCCTAACATACAAATTGTTTAGTTGCATTCTCTATGTAAAGAGAAACGAACCTGACACTGTCTGCTCTTGACAGACTCTTACTGGCAGACTTTGAAAGAATTACCTTCACGTTTTCATGTATGCCCAGGGTTTGGGTGAAAACAAATGCTGTGCCTTGGCTCCTTTCTGACACTATTCCCTTTTCAGTTATGGAGGTAGGCCTTAGCCATGACAAATGTATTATTCTTCATTCACAGGTATTTGCAGTTTACTCACACAGTAATTTTTGGCTTGTAGCACTGCTGAATGTTCAATTCCCTCTGTTTGAAAAACAGAGGCATAAGTGCCCTGTTAACTGTCATAATGTGATTGCCCATCTCCACAGCACATGGAAGGCCAATGTCAAAGGCAATTCAGAACTTGCACAACTCTGTTTTTTTGTGTAGCCATCAAGCCTAAAAATACAGACAGAAATAAAAGCTGGAATGATGACTGATTCAAAGTGCTATTTAAAATTCAGCCATCCACTCCTCTGATAAAACAATTTCTACTGTATTTTTTTTTTCTGAAGTGTAGCTACAACAAGGCTGCAGGTCAAGTACAACACAGCTTTGATCATCGGTTTTATTAGCTTCCCGCTGCAGCCATCCCCTGCTTGAAGCACTAAGGGATGAGAAGATGCACAGTCTGTGCTTCCGCTGCACCAACACTCGTGGCAGCCTTCCTATGTCACATACACATCTACCTGTACCGTAGACGATAGCAGTGCAGCTGACAGGCAGCAGCAACATTGTGTTTGATTGCTCAAAGAGATATGATTTAATGTACCCTCCCAAACGAAGAGGGAGAAGAGAGAGTGGCACAAATCATCATGATCCTCAGGGCAGAAGCAAGGAAATCCAGAAACTCCTTACTGCCTGAATTACTTGTTCTGTACCAGTCAACTATTTTCACTATTCATAAAAAGTGCCACAGAATTACAGGTAATGTTCTTGTTTAATTTTAGGCTTTCCAGTTTAAAAGCAGTGGCTGGAACGAAGGCACCAAGATTCACTGATTTCTGGAAACTATGAAACACTTATTCAAACAAGACCAATAGTTCAAACCTGAAATGTTTAATAGTTTTTATTTCCTCTTGTGTTCAACGAAAACACAACTGGCTCATGGGGAAAATGTTTCATTTTTCCTAAATTACAGTAGCTTATTGTTGACATAAAGTATTTTGTTGTAATAACTTTTAAACTGTCATCGCTAAAGCTATAATATATTTTTAACAACTTTCACAGCTCCCAGAAGTATGAGCTTGCTATTAGAGATTTTGACAAAATAAATTATGCATTTTTTAAATAACTTCACTGCACTGTAAAGAATGATGACTTTATTTTCTCAAGAAGCCATGCACTTTAGGGACTTTGCTATGTGCCACAAGGCCCAGCAAGACCTCAACTTCAATGCTTCCCTGGAAAACAGAGAGCCATAGACCCCTTCTGCTGTATGGATGGCACAACACAGAGGCAGTTCTGTAACTTCGTGCTTTAGTGGACCACCCTTGAGTGAAGGCTTTCTAAAGCCAGCAATGGTTGGAGGTCTGCTTCCACCAAAGGAGCACGCTGAGCTACTTACTGGAGTTTTCTAGACTTGATCTAACAGCACTTCTGGAAACAGCACTTTGATGCCCAAGTATTTTACCATTTTAAAAAAAATCTGATCTCCCATCTCTAATTTCATGATGATGTAACTATCATTTCCTTTCTTCATCTGAGGCAAAAAAAAAAAATCATGTTCCGGATGTTTGCCTCCTGAGCCAAAATATGTTTTAAAATAAAATGCTACAGCTGTCAAGGAAATCCCTGGAGTTCATGAACATACGTAAAAACGTCATTCAGGCTGGTGAGGTGCACTGTGCAAGTCAGGGTTGGGAAAGCCTGTCTTTGTTTACTGATACCTTTCATGCTGCATGTAAGATAATTTTCAGTCAACGCCTACTTTGTCTAAAGGTTAAAATCTTAGCAAGTGAAACACACGAAAAGAATACTTGCACCCTAATCCTGTCCCTATTTGTGTAAGCATTATAATAGTACCTTTCACTACACAAATACATACTGCTTCTCAGATGTGGAAATATCTTGAGTATCTTTCATATACTCAAGAAAACGGCTTTTTATTTAAAGTGCTTATTAAACGACTGACCAACGCATCTCTCTCATTCATTACAGGTATTACACTGTGTACTCTGTGCCTCTATAATTACGAGCGTTCTTAATTTACTCTGGTTTCAGAAAGATCTGTGGATGCTGAGTAATTTGGCCAAATGCTAGACATATTAACAGAACAGTGAAAGAGTTAGTCACACTTTAAAGATAGGACCCAAAATTAAATAACACTATAAAACATTTTTTGAGACTCTTCCGTTAAGATAGTCTCAAAAGTAATGCATGGACACAGGCGTGCCATGTTACTGTATTTGTGACTTTGGCTCTGATTACAGCTTTTACTCAACCGAGAAATATTAAAATTCTCTTAAAATTTCTCCTTAGTGGAAACATTAAAATGAAATACGAGCGTTTTTTTGGAACCGCCAGGGTTCTCCTAAAATGACTGACTTAAATCACACGGATCCACTCACAGGTCCAACACTTGCACAAAAATGAGTGCTGATCCCAGCACTGCCGCTCACTGCCTGCAACGCCACAAGGAGCAGCCGAGCTCCGTTGTTCTTCCAGATGTTCTCTGAACCACACTTGTAAACATTTATTCGTCGATCGTGAAATCACAGCAAGTTTATGCTAGAGTGGGCTTTAAATACCTGATTAATTCTAGAAATTACCAAAATAAATACAGGCTAAGTCTTTGCTCATTGAATAAGGATAAAGTAACTTCAAAATCCACAGCCACTGGTTGCCATGCAACCTGCTATAGTATTATGGCAGAAATAAGCTGTGCTTGAATTTTCAGTGCCCTCTCGCTCAGCCTTCTTGATGTTGTGATACTCTAATGCTTCTCAGCTAACTTCCATTAAGTAGTTTTTCGTGGGGTAGTATTCCAAGGTTAAAATGATTAAATAACTTTTATGGTTGATCAAATATAAGCCCTTATTATACACAGTAGGCAAAACCATACATTTTAATTACTTTGTTATCAAAGATCTAGGTATTTACATTTCATTTTTCAGTTATAATTCTGAATTTAGTTTGACCTTCATAAAAAAGAGAAGACCCAAAATTCTTGCTGTCTTACACAATTTTTCCCATAAACAACAACAACAACAACAACAAAAAAAACAAAAAAACCCAAACCATTAAAATGCGGTGACAGCAGAAACACTGCAGTGAGGTCTCCACTCACCCTATTACAAATAATTTAAACTGAGATATTTTATTTTAGCATCTTTCAGCTTAATTTTAAACCAGTTTAATTATTAGTGACTTGGTGTGACATTTGCAGTCTAAGGGTGAAATATTGGTATTTGATAATATTGACATGATGTTAATTCAGAGTTCCTGTTTAGAACCATTAGTAGCACTGCTGTGCTGTAGAACTACATTCTATTTCATATGCTGGTATAAAAAGAACGTTTTCAGGTACTCCCCTGACCTACTGACTGCTAAACGTGGTATTTTCTACAACTAAAGTATACTGATATTTATAGTGAAACATGTATTAAAACATCACAATTAAGCAAAGTTTGTATTTTGCATTTTGGACTTCTGAAATAATTTGAGGAAGACAGATTTCAGACCAAAACATACCCAATAAGGTCTCATATCTCCATTTTTAAATAAAGATTAAATGCAACTCAAAATCTATACGTGAACCTCTAGAACTTGCACAGGAACAGATTTATTACAAGGATAAATATTTCAAAATAAAACTACCGAATTAAAAAAAAAAAAAACACCAAAAATTAAAAGCCAAGAAACAAACAAGAAAGCCCAGCACCACAACATATTTGTTTGGAAAGACTTTCAGAGTCCTCTGGAGGAAAACATTTCTTTTCTGCCAGATAGAGATTCAGTATTGCTGCTGCTTTGCCGCACGGGGTCACACAGCAACGTTACAGAAAAAAAACAAAAAAAACAAAAAAACAAATGTTTTAATTCTCGGAGACATTTCTTTAAACTATTTCACTGTTCTGCCCTTCCAGACCTTCACAGCGTTTCCCACAATACACTGTTAGTTTTAAATAAGGGATATTAAAAAATAGCCGCGCTCGTGGTGGGAAGCTACGGACGTTTCTTTAAACGTTATTTCCTTTCCACGGTGCATTAGTTTGTAACTAATAAGATACCAAATAGGAAGGACGGAATTCAGAGGCAGCGGCAGCCCCCATAACCTGCAACCCAGTTCCCCAGCGGCGCGGACCCGCGATAGGAGCACGTTTCCCGTGCCGGATCGCAGCGCTGCTCACACGCTTCGTGCAGCCGCGGCCCATCAGCTCGGGGCGGGCACCCCACGCAGGCACCGCTGCCCCTGGCCGACGCAGCACTGGACGGTCATTTGTTTCGTTATCTCGGGAAAACAAACGGACCCAAACGGCCCCCGCCTCAACTCCCGGGTCTAAGGGCTCGGTCTAAAGCACATTCGCAGCCCTCGGATGGAGAGACGGAGCCGGCGCACGTCCCGCACGAGGCAGCGGAAGCGGTGACGCCGCTGGCACGGCCCCACGGAGCGGGGCAGAGCGGCGGCGCGGCCCCGCTGCCGGCGTCGGGAGCGCGCCCCGCGCTGCGCCCCGGGCCGAGCGCTGCGGAACGGCGTCGGGGCGCGCAGCGCGCCTATCAGCGAGGGAGTGCATTTCAGCCTCTTGGCGGCCGCACATTGGACCTGCTGGGGAAATGACACTGAATAAAAGCGAGCACCGTGCTACACGGGGACGGATACAAAGCAGAAAAGAACTTGAAGGAAAAGTTTAAAGGATCTGTCATCAAAAGTTTAAATAGGCCTTTCTCCAGCCGCAGCTAAATTATTGTACTTCTTGGTTCTGTTTGCTCCTCGTAGCAATTGAAAGCATATGCAATTTAACAGCAGGCCTCAATCCTTTAATAAGCTGTCTTTAAAATACCTTACATGGATTACCTATCTGCAAATCTGCTTCCCATGCAGAATGTGACAGCATTATGGAAATTGTGAGTTCAGTAAAGATGGCATATACCAAAGAGAACCACATCTGCACACTGTAAGATTATACCAAACATTGGAAGTAATCTTTAGTCATTTATAATACTGCAGAATGCATAATTAAGATTAAGGGCTCTATTCTGCCCTTACTTATGTCCTACGTATCTCGTAATTTTTTTTTTTTTTTTTTTTTTTTTTGCGTAAATTAAACGGGAAGCAGCACTGCAAGGCTTTCTTGTTCGCATTATGCAAAGTTGGTATTCATCTCTCTGCAATTTGGTGCACATCTGAGGAAGTTTGGCAAAAAGGGAACGATCGCATATGGAGCAGAATCCCGACTAAAAAGGGCCATTCCGTGTCTGCCAAAAGGAGCCACTTGCAAGAAGCGCACATTTTCTTATTTCTTAAAGAAATTAAACAGGAAACAAAAAGGAGTCCCTCAGAGCAGGAGCTCAGTTCAAAGAGCTGCTCTGAGTCACTGCTGTGCACTGAGCCCACCTCGGCAAACGGAGACACAATGCCTTACAGCAGTGAACGGAAACCGAGTGGGGAGGTCTGGCGAAGGAAGGGCACAGCTCGTGTTCCCTAATGCCTGGCACCTATTTCAGCCCTCAGCAGTATTCAATTTCTTCTGTCATGTACTGGTGGGAGGAGCAGCAGTAGGAACACATTCGTAATTCCTGTGCTGGTGAGAAGGAAGAGGAGGAAGAAGGGAGAAGAGAGGACGAGAAGAGATGCTTTTCATGGTAACCGGGCTCCTTTGGAAGAAGCCATGTGCACCACAGACCAGCTCCATGCCATCTCTGCATGTCCTCAGCTCCAGGAGTCTGGGATAGTGTATGCTGCCTATGGCCATTCACCATGAATTTGTATTTTATCCCACACCGTACAGGTTCTGTACAGTCCTCCGTCACTGAACACAATGACAGAGGGTCTGCCAGAGCCGCAACAAACCAGAGCAGAATCCCTTCTTACACCTTGCTTCTGTCAAATGCCTTTATGAGGTGAATGAAATTAAACGACTGTCTTATTGAAAGGCATTCATTATATTCCAGGAAACAAATTAGGAAACACATCAGTTAGTGGCACAGTCATATAATTCATATCCAGCCTTGGCCTTTTTCTTTGCTCTGGTAATTCATGAAAACCAAACAAAGGCATTTTTTTGGAATAATTTTTACTAATGACTAAGATTCACACACATGGTTAATGTCTGCTCCTTTGGAAACAGTGGCATTTCCAGGACTTGGCATTTGAGGTGGCAGATGGGGTGGAATGGAATTTGCCTCTGGGGTTGGGGCACTACATCGTCTCCTCTGCCTGCTGCAGAACTGCTTTCTCTAAATCCCTCCTGGTGCACAGCAATAAAGATGCCATTTTCAGCAACTGAATCTGAGTTTTAGCACTTTATTTATTTTCACAATTATTACTCTGTACAAACGCTGGTCATTAATAGCAAAATACACAGCAAATACATGTGGCACACTTGTACCCTGGAGAGCCTCCAGTGCTACGCACTATCTCAGCTGCTGTGCAGCTTTCTCACAGAAGGAGCAGTTTCCACCCCCACGTGGGATCCCAGAGAACGCACCATCTTTAAACGCGGAATTAGCTGAGTAACTAACACGAAGTAAGGAATGTTCTCCATCTCGTTATGAGCTGAACTCGGCCCTTACAAGACAATGCACTGATTTCATTACCAACAATAAACGCTAAATCCTCTGGTCAGATGCAATTTTAAAATTCTGAAAATGAAAATGGAGGAGGTGATTACATTACAGAAAATATTCCATCTCAAAACAATCACAGATAAACTGACACATGCACAGACATCTCAGATGGAGACAACATGGAAAATCGTTTCAAAAAACCCCCGACGTTCCTATATATATTTGGAACTATTCATTCCTCACTGTGGCAGCAGCATTCATTTCCTAAACTTCTGAAATCCTCTTTATCAGCAAGATTCTCATACACTCTTAAGAGAAAGTAATGGTAACCTATCACTTTTTAAGACTACAGCTTTTGAAAACCAGACTGTCAGAGTACTGCAGGATGTACAATAAAGCGCAAACGAATGGCAGAGAGACTGGCTGGATGTTTTAATATGTTCCTAGCATCCGTGATTGTATGATTAATTTGTTCTCTCTCATACTCTTTTCAAAATGGTAGGAAAGCCTCTACCAGTTTAACATTACTGCAAATTGAGATTCTGGCTCAATTTAGGGACTTTATTGCCATGGAAAGCAGATTGATAATGATTATTATTATGAATATTTGTAAGGCAACAGCTACTGCAATATTTGGCTTATATTAAAATGATTTTTTTCTGAAGTATCTCGAGTAAATGTCCAATAATCTGTATATAGTCTCACTTTTACAAAATGCCGAAAGAGATTTCCTTTTCCATGAGAGTGCATGAAGTGTTTGAGGACTCAAACAAAATACAGATCAAAATACACATCTTACACAGTTCCTGAATGTAATCTTGAATAGTAAGAGCTGAACATTAACAAGGCTGTCAAAATATACAGAGGCTCATCTGGCAATAGTACCTGCTGCTTAAATTACTGGTGATTTTCTATTACTTCTTGATCTGAAATTTTACTGTCTGACCTCCAAAGAAATTAAAAGTTTTATAAATCTCTTGGACTGAACTGCCATAAACTGCCCAGTGGTCTTTCTGGAAAAATGAGGTTACTGGGTCACTGCATTTAATAGATGATTTCTTGAGTGAGACTTGGATCACTTATAGTTTGACAGGTTTTTGGCAAGTGCCCTTCATTTAGAAAGATATTCCCAATCTCCAGAATGAATAATTGTACTCACATCTTTCAGAGTTTTAACTAAAAGAGAGAAAAAGACAATTCATGCCTCAGCACATCTCTTACTCATTAGTAAAACCAAAAAATATTTTTCAAAGAAGGGGAAACAGGAAAAAAAGTGGTAGATTGGAATACATGGAGGAAGATCATTTTATGCTTTTGAAATTTTCCACTTCTTTTTTCCTCATTATGTCTACAGAAGTGTAGAGATACACCATGCATTGGAATAGCTGGGTGAAAAAGCTGTTGGTGAATACTGATATGTCTCATAGCAATGATTTTATTTTTTAATAAATTAAAATAATTAATTTATTTTATAACTGTTGTCAGTTCACTTACATTGGCCAAATTCTACAGAAGGATCAACATACCAAGAACCTGCACAAACTCTCATTTAACCTGTCCTGTTGTATACTGAGGTCACTTTATGCCCAAAAGCCAGCATTCTTATCACATTAGTGCTTTGGAACTGACTTGGCCATTTCTCTGAAAATAATACACTGATCAGAGGGATTATTTGGTTACTCTGGGAGTTGTCTCTTACTCTAGATTTAAGGCTTTTATTTAAGATATACATTCTGGTCAAAGATAGAAACTAATAATAATTTAGAAAAATGTTCTTAGTCTGATAAATATTTTATTTTGGTGCTGAACGAGAAAGAGCAGAATAATGAGGGCTAGAGCTGGTCTTTATGTCATTTCAAAGACTGTTTTTATCTTATGGATCATTTTAATCAGTTCTTTCAACTTTCAAATGCATCTAGAAAATACATTCTGTTACTTAATTTTTAGTGCCCTTAAGAAATGATAGTCATGTGTTGACTAGCATTCTTCTAGCAGACCTTCCCTTAGACCTGATGGGCTGTATCAAAGTAGATTATAATAATAGAAGACAGTCATCTTTAAATCCAAAATGGGGATGATTTAAACTCTGTTTTATCTACCTGTATACTTCTTTCACTGCTGCTTCTGTAACAACTAAATTCTGATTTCTCACATCTGGTTTTGAAAGAATTTTTACAACATTGTATTTGGTGCAAATGGGTTATTTTTTTTCAATATATTATATTATTCCAATGCATGGAGTGATTTTTTGCAACATGTACCCTGTCATCTCTGATCTCGCAACTAATCATAAGCACTGAGAGGTGCATACAGTAGTATTTGTTCGATCATTTAGGTGTTTGACATTATCTTCTAAACGTCAGCCTCCTGCTTCCTCAAATTGTGGCAGTGTAGAGCTGCAGAAGAGATCATCTGTTCCATCCACTTGTCTCAGGACAGAATCAACAATATTCTAGTTAAACTTAGAGTTATTCCATCTAGCCTTTCTTCCCTTAAAGATCTCTACTGATGCAGACTATATAATCAGCTTTAGTGCTTTACTTTCCTTGTTCCAAACTGATTTCCAGCAAAGAAGTAGAAGATTTTTGAAATTCATAATGCTTATAGGACCCTGTAAAGCTGTGTTCATTCATTCTTCTAGAAAAGGAACTGTTTGTTCAACACTGCAGTTCCAAAAATATGACTGCCTGCATTAGAATTCCTTATTCCTTCATTTTCTTTTTAAGTGCTGCTCTGTGAAATTATTTGTGATTATGTTGATTTTGAGTCATTTATCATCACTTGCACCACCTTCCCTTTTTTTCTTAACACTGCCAATTGATTTCTCTCCTTTGGTAAGAGGACACAGAGTTGCCTTTGAAAGAAAGCACATAAAGTCTCAGCATTCTGTGCAGATCTTTTTAACTTTTCACTTCCTGTTACAAAGGAGAAACTTCCATACCTATATCTTCCTGGCAAGAATTTTGTTATTGTTGATTACTTGGCGTTCCCAAGTGCAAAAAACTCAATTTTCCTTCTCCTCCTAATAGAAATAATGCAGGCAAAAGTAACAAAAACTTCCTGCAGCAGCACAGTGAAAGGGAGATGGATATATAAGAAAAGGAAAATTCATAAGAATTCATAAGAATTCTGAGATGTCTCTGTGTGTGGTACAAATAACTGTGCAAATAGAAATAACGCTTTCCCCCCCCCCCAAGGATTTTGCAGGCTTAAATGTCACACATGTAGCATGCTGAAACACACTCAGGTACCCTTTGTATACATGAAATTTAAAACTGCATCTGCAGGGGCTTTGTTTTGCTTGCAGCAGTAGAGGAGGACAGAATCAGTGCCATAAAACGAGTAATGCTTTGCAAAATGAGTACTTTGCCACAGAGTGGTAATCAAGACCATTATTTAACCCATGCTCACAAAAGGTACTGTTTTGTCATATGATTTACAATTTCTCTTCTCTCCTTTTCCCTCTGTAGCTACTTCTGGAGTGCACTTTCTATCTCTTAAAAGTTTGCAGGTACTTCTCATTTCATCCTTTTAGTCTATCTGCTCATAGACTCCTTCTCAAAGTAGTCTTTAGAGCACCAGGTCTGATGAAAACCCTCTCTCCTTTTCTCTTCTGCCTCAGTTAAGATTGTAATGGGATAAGGGATCTTAGTCTAATTAAACAGCAGATACGCCTTTCTGTTTTGTGCCAAACCCCAGCTAGCCTTGCCTCTCTGATGCCAAGCTGCTAGTTCGAGTGTAGCATGGACAAACAGCTCTTAATCTTCTTTCAGATTTTACTTAAAACTACTTCCACCCTTCTCGTTCAGCCTTTCGAAAGCACACTCCTATCCATCCAAACAGCTAAAAACATACTGTTTTGCTACTTGCAAAAACCTTACTGCACTCCTATCTGTTCATAATGCTGTTATCAAGATAATTTTCCATTGCTTTGGCTATGCAATGCCTGCCTTTGCATCCCATCTAATTGCCCATTTCTGGTGCATGTAGCAAAATATGTGTCCCCTGGAATATTCCCTTCCTCCTTCACTCATTACTAGGAGGTCTGCTCCACCCTTCCCCAGTGCAAAAGATGAGCTTTCAACTCACACTGCTTATGCCTTCCAAAAACTCTGTGTTCTCTGCAGTGCCACTCAGATTTTAAATACAGTTTCCATCAGATCTACCTTCGAACTCAAACCTCCTTTCCTCTTTCGGTATTTCTACACATTTAGCTGTTGCTGGTGTGCTGAGACCAAATGCATACCACACGTTAAATGTTCTCTGCTTAATCATGCTGTCTGTCTGCATTCAGCAGCTCAGTTTTTTATCTGGTGCTGTCCTCACTGCAACACCTGAGCATTGAATGAGCAGCAGAAACAACAACAACAAAGTGGCTTCACATTTTTCTTACTCAGCCTGTAAGTCAGAAAAGCCAAGTTAGCCAGACTAATTAAATAAGGTTATCATAAACTCACTGTACTATTACAATTACTCTTACTACTATCATAAAGATTTTCACATCCCAAGAAAATATGTGCTCATTTATACTTCCCACAAGTAATGATACATGGACTTTTCAAATAAATGTGGAGTTTGTTCCTGTAGCTGTAAAAGCAGCCCAAAATACTAGCTTCAGACCTGGAGAAATTTTTATCAGCATCTGAACTTTGCATTTAGTCTTCAACTCTGATGAATGGAAAAATGGAAACTAAATTCATTTTTGTCCTGAATTCACATGCTATATAGTTTGAATAGCTGTAGTGCGAACTCTCCCTTCAGAGAAAATATACTACAAAATGTACATTGCTACTAACCTCTGCTGCAATCTTCTGGTAACAAAAGTATATTTTATGTTTTGAGTTAGATTGGATTCCAGCTTTCCAAAAGTGGAAGGAAAAGGCAGTAATCTACTTTTCGACTCAGTTTTCAAGGTCTGATAAAAAAGTTGTAACAGGACTGAGACTAGGCTAAAATAAACATAGATAGCAAGGCATTGTTAAAAAAAATCAAATATCCCTTTTGTAAGGTTGTCGGAAAAATATCACTTGTGATAAAATGTCTCCTTCTTTTGGGGCAGAGGATGCTTCAAGACAGCGAATGGAAGAACCTTTCGTCTTTCAGGCTGCGAGCACTCGACAATGGAGTGTGCTGGGGATTAGACAAGCCGTGCCGGAGACGCTCGTCCCACTGCACACAGCCATTGTTTGGCTGCTGTTATGAAGAGTTGGCCCAAATGGAAGAATTTGGCCTCTGAGAATTTAAAACTTTCTTCTTTTCCTGGAAGTAATGCTGGGAAGGGCCAAGGCACCTCGCTGAGCACTGTAGCAGGGGATGCTCCCGCTGGCAGAGCCACCCAGGCACGGCGCAGCCGCTCCATCCTGGTGTCTCTGCAACATCTGGTGTTCGGTTTTGTTTTTTTCTTCATTAGGTGCAGGCTGTTATTTTGATATGACTCTAATGATGCAGACAGATGCAACATCCATGAGGTATGCAGTTTCACCAGTGCTTCCCATTAACCTTTTCAGTGCTACTGCCTCTGCGCAAGGCTTCTTGAGACAGCAGCTGAGAAACAAAGCTGTATGAAAGCTACCCCACTAGAGATCTGCATGAGATCCCCATGCTCAGCCCTACAGATCAGGTGACTTGCTTTCTCTGCAGGGGAAAGCATCTGAGGTTCTCCAGTATTAAAAAGCAGCAATTTGCACTTCTCTACACAGATATTTCCGAGCTAAAGGGCAGTCTGAATCCTTTTAACTTAGTCTGTTCTGCTAGTTTTGAAAACCTATACTCACATATTTTGACAAAGCAGACAAACGGTGATCTAGATGAGAACAATGAATTGGGCTCTCCATCTTCCTGTCAGAAAAACATAATCAAATACAGCAACAAAAATAAACTAATCTAGCTAAACTGTGAAACTGAAAAATAAAATTAGTCACTTACAAGATTAGTTATTTATGTTCATAAACTTATTTTGTTCATAACTTATTTTCATGTTTAGCTGCATATTGGGCAGAGGAATTTTGACCTTATTTTTTAAAAAAATTTCTGATTTGTAGACAAAGCATTTCTTTTAACCTCTGTTACAGAAGGAATGCCTCTGATATAACACAGTGAAAATTAAGGATGACTTTCGCCTCCATTCTATAGGCTATGCCCATTCCATGTCATTCTCCTTCTCCCATGCTGTCCTCTCAGTGACAATTCCAGCCCCGTTTTTAGACTGAAGTGAAAATGATGCCTGTTTTCACATTTTCTATTTTTGATATATTTAAAGATAATGTTTAAGGTGATAACAACTGACAGTCGTTTATCTTTAGAATGCATATATGTATCTTTTCATTAAAAGGTTAATCAAAATTCAGCTGATACTATACCAACTAACTTTTGGTGTTGGATCGTAGCACTTTTCAGACAAGATATGGTGAAAATGGACAATGACACTCTGGGTTCGCCTCCACATAATTGTAACTGGAAAATGTGAATGTTATGTTTATAATCTGGCACTAACACTGCAAATATTCACACTCTCTTTAAAGAGAACGTGTACTTCAGTACTGTTTGTGTACCTAAGTCCATATGCAGATTCATTCTATTTTGGGGAGTTCACAAAACAGAATTTATTCCCAGTTCAGAATGTATATCCGAACTCCTCACGAGGAGGTTCAGGTGACCAGGAGTTTGGCTCCCACAGCTTTCTACTCTGCCAGGCCACAAGCCAAGATTACAAGCTGCATTTTTTACTTTTCTGAGTCATTCAGATAAAAGGAAAAAACAGTAACATTCCCCACACTGTGTACCACTCAGATAACATACAGACAAATAAATATAAGCAAAACAACATCAATCTTTATGTATATATTTAAAAGGAAGTGCAGTCCTTCAGATCACATGCTCCAGTCTCCCTCTCCCTTCCCCACTCTCCTGTCCTTACCCTGATTTTGCCCTCTAAAAGCAGCCCCCCCCCAGCACGCCGGCAGCTACTGATGCTATTCGTATTTCAGCAGAAAGAATCTTGCTGCCTCTCTGCCTTAAGAAGGACAATGTCCGAAATGTCCTAAATATTCTCAGTAGCGGCTTTCAGATAGGGGACGGTTCATCTTCTCCATCCCACCATGCATTGTTTCCTTTCCCAGCCTGTATCATCAGCTTTCCAACGCCCAGCAGAGTCGGGGGGACTGCCTGTTTCTTTCTATAACCCTAATTGTCCAGTCGGTCTGTGGGATCCCAGGTGAGTGAAAAGCAGCAGAATTAAGGCATTACAGAGGGGATACGCCGTGCTAAGCCGGCACACAGCGCGGCCGGCCGGCTCTGCAGCACCAGCAGGCAGAGGCCATGCGGCGGGATGAGGCCGCGGCGGGGCACAGCTGCTCGCTGTCCTGCGGGGCTGCGGCCGCACGGCACCACTGCTGACGGAGACCGCCACAGGGACAGCGGAGAACCTGGGGGATAAGGATGGAGCGCTTCCAATTAAAATTACCATACTGTAATTTTGTTAGTTATCAGTGACAGGCTAAAGTACATAGCAGCTCAGCTGACAAGAAAATGTCCTTTTGGGCATAATACAGCCTACAGATCTTTGACTTTTTAGCATGCAGTGTCCAGATGGTACTTTTCGCTTCATGTTGTGATCAGGAGGAAGAAAGGCCGTTCCCGAAACAGTAGCAGTGAAAGCCAGCACAGATCAGAGGCATGCGAGGCCACCTGAGTGTAGGAGGACGCATCACATCGCTGCAGGTAATCCCTGCACAAAGGTCTGTCCAGCAGGAAGGGTATTTTCTACATCTATTTGCTGGAGACACGATCAAGTGCACTCAGAGCAGCGGTCTGTGTGGCTGATCGCAAACCCGCCCCGCTGCTGCTGAGTGCTTGTGAAGAAGGACAACAGTTTATTTACAATATGTTAAGAAAAACGTTCACTAATGCTAATAAAGCATTTCGCTCAATTCCAGTGTGCTGTATTAACTTAGGAACGCCACTGTATATTGAAAAGTTATGCCCTCTCCGTTGTTTCCTGCAGTCTTTACTTCAGAGACGTGCACAATGCCAGCCCCCCCGCCCCATAGCACAGATAATCTTTCTTCTTCAGCGCAGCGCAAATCCTGCGGCTAACTCCCCTCGTGAACCTGAGTGGTATTGACATGGGGGTGTGGAGTCAGGCAGAAAGCTAGGCATCTGCTGATGAAACACATAAACTACACACGTTCAAGAACAAAACAAAAATCTTCTAAAAGCCTGTGTGTAAGATAAGACTGCCTTGGGGGCAGCTCGAACTTGCGGTCTTGGCCATTTACGCAGGATTTTACAGAGCCATCTATTACAGTATTCAACAAAAAGAAGTACTTCAAAAAGCTTCCTTTTTTTTTTTTTTTCTTTTCAGTTGGAAGTACAATAATTTGTAAGTCAAAATTTGGAAGTGTTCCCAGTTTTTGGCAGTAAAATGATAATACTGGGCATATCGTTTTAAAGTGGAATCTCATGGAAGTTAATTCAGACGACAAGGTCACTTTTAGACATTTTTTTCCCTTATGTTTTGGACTGAAAATAATTCCCAAATCCTATTATTTGAAGCAGGGGTACTTACCATAGCAATCCCTGCCTCCCCAGATACCCATGCTACCTCTGAGATAGAGTGCCTTAAAAAAAAACCTTCACAAGAATACATACCATGAGCTCCAGAATTTTTTATGCAAAGCAAAGAAAAAGTTGTACACCAAGAGATCATATAGTGTACCTTTGTACTGCTTGGTTTTAACATGAACTTTTCCAAAGTGAAAGTCTTCTTCCTTTATGTAAAAACAAGCAACTTAGAAGAAGAGGAGGTAAAGTATTCTGGGCTCTTTTAATGGGAAAAATGGAGCAGTAATGAAAGGGGTAAACTAAAATCAATTTTGTTTTATCTTTCACCTCAAACTTGGGAAGTGATGCCCTGAACAAGTAATGTCATTGTTATAATTACAGCACAAAACCAAACCAACTCAGCAATGTATTTGTACAGAATGGAGGCTTGTGGGAAACCCTGATTAAATTATTGCCGCCAAAATAAAGAGGCAAGTGGAGCTCAGGCAGATCAACTTACCTCTAGATAATCAACTCACGCAGAACTGATATATCCACGAGCAGTATCACAGGTACAAAATTATATATACCATGAAAATATCTCTGAAGAACATTCATTTCTTTTTACTTTCAATTTACCTTTGGAGTAAGTTCGTTTGAAAGTACGAATCACCAATATCTGAGTAAAGCCTCAAAACCCTTTAAACTGAAATTTCCCAACCGAAATTCCCCCCAATTTCCAATGGAGGAAATTCTTCTCCATTTCTCTCGCACGTAAAACCCATTCACCTTATATAAGCTGAACGTTGTGATATACTATCAAAATACATGCTACGTTTATCTAGAACAAAGTCTAAACATTTCCAGTGTGTATACTTAAGATTCATTTGCCTGCCAAATGGCTTTGTCTCTTGGCTATTGTCAGAAGGAAGCTTTTTGATTCAAATGAATTGATTCCTCAAGCTCAGGTACTGCCGATAATAGGATTTATGACAAGCTAAAAATCAAAAAGTGGTCAGATACTCCTTTTAAAATGCCATCATGCTACAGACTTCAGGTGTAACTCAGAGGCCAGATATGAGACGAAATACACAATATATGAGCTTTCCTGGGCAGCTGTGCTCAGAAACATGCCAAACTCTTACTGATTTAGAAACAAATTTGCTTGCAAATACACCTGAGAGCACAGTTTGTAGAGGAATATTAGAGATATCAGTTCTATCTTTAAACAAATGCACGTTTCTCTGTGTGGGGCTATTCCATTTTTTCCACAGCATCTGTTCTGTTGAGTAACAAAGCAAAACAAAGGGGTAAGCAAGCTATCCAACAGCAACAAAACCTCTATTCTTTAAATTGCTCCTAGCATTGCTCCTCTCACTAACCAGATCCACTCTGCTAACTGCTGTTTGCTTTGTTTCTGTGGAAGCTCTTCTGCACATGACAGATAGAACAAAAAGAAAAAAAGTGAATTCTGCAATGCAAGAACATGGTGTATTGCATATCTACTACCCATCTGTATACATACTTAAAGAGGAAATGCACAAAACTAAAATTCACTCTTCAAGATCTTTCCCTCTCTCTGCCATGTGTCATCTGCGCGTATGAATCCAGTGCACCTCAGAGATGATTATCGGGCAGTGTCCTACTAATCTGCTCATCAGCTCCAGGACAGACAGGCACATTTTAAACATATCAGCTCTTCTGTGAGTCTGAGTTAAACTGAAGCCATATAGATAGAAGACAAATACATTAAGCCATAGCAATCCTAAAGATGATAAAAGCTTTAAGTGATCCGGGAGAGTCCTGGAGCCTAAACTAGTGAACTTTAAAACTGCCTCTGCTGAAACACTGAAGCAAAATCTCTGTTAAATATTTTCTCCTTTTTATTTTTATTTTTTTTCATATTGATACACAACATGAACGCATTCCATATATTTAACACAACAGTACAGAGGGAAAGAATAACTAATGAAACTAATTCATTTTGATTTCTGCTTTACAAATAAGAGGAAGACTTGGTGTTCTCTGAAAGATTTATGAGGCTCTCCACCATAAAGGAGCCTGGATTACAGCTATGCTTACTTTATAAAATGAAATTCCGCCATTATATGCAAGAGTTCATGGCTGTAATTATTTCAATGCACTTCCCAGTCAATGTGTCTTACACAGCTGAGCCAAACCCTCTCTTACATATGCAGGTCATTTCATAAGAAGTCTAAGAGCTTCAACAACTTTGTGTGACCTTGCATTGAATAACACTGGAAAATTGATTTGGCTCTAGTAATAAAAGACCGTCTGCATTATCTGCATTCTAATTATAATTAATATAACCAGGATAACTGCTGTATTATTTACGATTAGAGCTATGGTGAGCACAGTGTAATAATAATCTGCTACATAATTTTTTATTGATCTGATGGCTTTATTGCAGAAAAAACAAAATGCTACACTGCTGTACTACTAAAATTGCCTTTCTAGACATGTCTGTTTAGAGGAAGAATGTTCATTTAACATTTCTTTTATCTCATCAAATTCCCATAGATTTTAATATCAGAGAAAGTACGATGCTTGCTTGCATGCTCGCTTTTTACTTCCCTTTTTTTTCTTTTTCTTTTCTTTTTTTTTTTTTCCTTGACAAAAGAAAGACAAAATAGACTGATTAATGCACCCGTATTTTCTATTATTGTTTTCTGGGAGGAATTAACTAATTCCTTGTGATTCAACACATCTCGTTAACAGAACTGGGTTGTACCCCCAAATTTAAAGCTCCTATATTACAGTTTCTTTAGAAACCTTATCACTCTTTAAAAACAAACAAAAAAACTCGAAACAAACAAACAAAACCAACAACAATCTCTTGAAAAATAATTTAAACTTGACAGAATAAATTTAATTTGTTTTCAAAATAATAAGCCATCACTTAGGAGTCTTAAGTCACTGCTCAATCTCACATTTTAACTCTTTTTCCTAAATTCTGGTGAAAGAGAGGTGAAGCTCTCTTAGTTTGGTAAAACTAGCTTAGTATTTTTTGATCAAAATTAAATATCTAGGGGGAAGAGTCAGGGAAGCATTTCTAAGAATGTAAGAAAAATCTGAAAACGAAGGGATTTTGCAAGTTCATTATTAAATTTAGAAACTAAAAAATAAAAAATAAGACAATATTTTTCCAGAAAACACAAAGCACTAAAATCTCTAATGTCAAAATAAAATTTCATGTGAAGTAATAGTGAAATACTCCCTTTGTCTTCTCCTCTTCACATGCAGTGAACTAATGTGAACTAATGAATGACTTCAATGGATGAGCTTATTATTAGGCT
This sequence comes from Chrysolophus pictus, assembly GCA_037305975.1. Lineage (NCBI taxonomy): Eukaryota > Metazoa > Chordata > Aves > Galliformes > Phasianidae > Chrysolophus > Chrysolophus pictus. The sequence continues at coordinate 76,938,868 of CM074577.1, read as the reverse complement.
TTACAGTTAATATTTACAAGTATGAATCTTGAGAGTTTATTCTTAGAAATTGTTTCCCACTGCATCAAGAAAATATCAGAAATTAATTATAAAGATAGAACAAATACCTATATTTATAGCAAATTTATAGATATTCATGATTACATATTATGTTATTGTAATGGCTATGGTGATGTTATCATCTATGAAAGAAAGATAAATTCTCACTTTCGTATTCTTTCCATGCATGTATTCATCTCCAGTCTCTGCTCCTGGGTGATGCTTTCATGTGTTTTTAACAGCTTCCACATTCCTCCTACATAAATCTGATTGCATTTAAGCCCTACTGATTCCTCCCCAGTTAAGTTAACGTATTATCTTACTGACATTTTTTTAGAAAGAAAAAACAATACAAATTCTTGCAGTTTCATTGGTATTTAGGTCTCATTTGTGCTGTTCTCAAGAGTTATCAATTATTATTATTATTTTTGCCATTAAAACACAAGCTTCAAATCATTTGAAATAACAGACATTACTAAATCACACGCTTATTGTCCCAGTGCAGGATTCATACAGAATGCTTATTTTCCTCCCTAGAATCATCTATGACTTCTCCACTCAGTGGTCTCTGCAGTACCCTCTCAATCACCTCTTTCATGTCATGCTCCTGACACTAGTCTACTGTGATGAAGCATAACTCCTTACCTTTGTTTACCAGGAACCTCCCTTCAACCTGCTACCAACACTCTTCTCTCTCATTTACAGGTTCACATCTGTTGCCATTTTTTAATCTTCAGTGTTCAGTAAGTCACAAAAAACAAGACTCCTTCCCATGGTACTGTGCACAGAACCAATCTCTTCACCATAAATGCCAGATAGGAAGTTCAGATGGCCACCAACAGCACATCAAAAAGTATCAGCTAAGCACCCCAGCTTTTTCAGGTATGAATGTGATTGCCATTTCTGGATACTAACATGCAGAAGAATGAAAGTTCAGAATATTACTGGAACTTGTTACTACAAAAAAAAAAAAAAAAAAAAAAAAGAAATTGAGATCCATTATAAATGTTGGTCTGTATGTCTGGATGTGCGCTCTGGATGTGTGGTTCACTGCAATATTCTACTTGAATGTAACTGAAGGCCAAAAGGAAATACATGAGTGCTCTATAAGGATGCTTCAACTTTTTGTTTGAGTAATTCCCATCATTACCTGTTTTTAGTTTCCTAAAAAAAAACCTACCAAACATGCAATCATAAGTGCATTTATTCTGCTGTGAGAGGAACAAAGATGTCCTGTAAGGTGATACTCAGAAAATCCCATGTTCTCTGATCTTATTCCATTCTCAGCTGAGAAATAGCAAAACTATTCACAAATTAGATGCTGAGAAGGCTGGAGGTCAGAATTATGCCATGAGACTTGTCATAGTCTACTGTTTGGACTAAATGTGGTACTGTAGGACTGTGTCTGAGCACTGTTTTCTTCAGTGAATTTGGGTGGGTGAAAAAATAGATGCGCTCTCACCCTCCTTCGTTGGGATTATTCCAAATGACCTGCTGCAACAAATACCTTTATTCTATTCTACTATTTTGTTCTACCTACATCAACATTTTGGCAAATCTATGAATACATTCTTCATGGAGAACATAAGAACATTCAGTATTTTTTGCTTGGAACAGCTCTGTAAAGAAGGCAAGCAGAGTATCTTACATCTATCTTTCTTCTGAGCAAACAAAACTGTCTTATGGCTTGAGAATGGAGAGATGCCAAAATTCCTTATTTCTTCATACAGTGTTCAGCTGATTGCAGTGGGATTTATTTTTGAATATCTTAAAACTTTTTCTTGTTGTTGTTATGTAATACCAAAAAAGGAATTACTGAATTATTTATTTTTATTATGTGTTGTCATGGGCTATTGTAAATGGAGGCTGGGCTTTTCATAACATCTCAATTATTTCTATGTTCAGTGAATCCATTTAAAAGACATAACAGTTCTGTAAACTCATTCTGGCTCCAAAAGTCAAGCTATTTTTTTTTTTCTATATCACTCATCACCAGCTAGAGTGTTTCTGGGGACCAAATTAGGTCTTTCTTTAGTGACAGCTGTTGAAGGCATTCAGTATGTTTGTGCTGATACAGAGCTTGGCATTTTTAAAAATATTCTGATGAGATACATATACGTAAAATCCAGTTCACTCTTTCTTAGTTGTATTGAATTCTGCTGTACTATCAGAAAGGAAATACAACTTTTTGCCCCCAACAAAGCTTACAAATTCCATTTTGAATGCATACAATAAATGGATCTATTGACCAGATAAATATTTTCATTAAAGTTACTGCTGTGAGCAGAGTCCTATATTAAACCTGTGAGAGACTCACAAAATAGATATTACCATTATATACGTTTAATGAAGCACAAATGCGTTCTTTTGCTTACATTAGCTCCCACTTTAATTAAAATTTCTCAACAGTTCAGAATTTTCTGATGTTTATGCCTATTTCCTAAACATTGCATTTGAAGTTAAGGCTTTCCATACATAAAGATAAAATTTAGGAAACATTAAAAAGTTTTGGGGGAACTTTGGAATCACGGGAGAAATTCAATCAATTGAAAGGTTATAAACATTAAAAATGCCTAAGTGTACTGTCAATAAGTCAGCAACTTAACTGACACTAGTTAAACTCGTAAAGACTTTGTCCACAGAACACAGTGATGATGTTGATTGACTGTAAAGAAAATGTTAGAATAAAAAGATGAGCAGACACTGAAAAAAAATACAAAATCTAAGAGTCTTTAGTAAGCTGTCTGCTAATGCAATCTTTTCAAACTGTTTACCTAAGAAAACTTCAGGCTTTTAGCTTATTTAAGCACATGCAGATCACTTTGAAAGAGTTGTTTCAAATTTTTCTGGGACCACATGAAATATGCAATTCATTTTTCCCAGTTTTTTAGCCTGTGCAGATAGACAAAGAGATGTCATCATCAGACTATAATAATGAGGATATATTCTATGTGCTGCAATAGAGATATACTGCAAAATCCCTCAAAATATGCATTATTATTAATGAAAGCTGAGGATGCAACTTCATCCTTCCAGGCTCTCCCAGATCACTTTTTAATCTGAAAGCTGTGCTTCATCGGATATTATTGCTCAGAATATTCACTACCATTAGAGAAGAGACATTTCTATGTTTTTCTATGCTGAATAGAGAGGCTGCAAAACTAAAAATTGATGTGATGAAACTTAGCCTATGGAAAAATGTTCCTGGACAACAGCAGCTGCAGCAAGGTAAGAACATCTACAGTCTCCTGCAGCCTCTTCGCATAGCTGATGGCTGAACTTCAAAGCCTACTTTTGGACTATTTAAAATGCTAATATGATTAATAACTGGGAATTACTTTTTTACACCAAACTACACAGGGAAATTAAATTAACCCTCCCCCCGTTACTTATGCACTGTAAAGGTTGCAGTTACAAATGACAGATCTGTTCATGGATATTTCATGAGCAGAAAAAAAGGCTAAATTTGTCAGATAAATTATTCATTGTGAATTATTTGCTCAGCTATAAACTTTGCATGTGTACTGTATTTATAAATTTATAAATTTAGCAGGGATTCTGGTGGTACCTTGGGAAGAAGCGCGATGTAAAATCCTTACATTCTGCTGCAGTGTTCAGTTTGCCTCACCGTATGTGTTCTGTGGGTGAAATCCAGCCCTCCCACACACTCGCTGGTTATTGAGGCTTTCCATGCCGTTATGAAATCCAACCCCTGCTCTCAACCCACCAGTAGGCCAGACTAGCAGCCAGCTACGGTTAACACCTCTCCTAGGGTGGGTGTTAAAGCGATAGTATCTGCGTGATGAAGGGGGTACTGTCAACTTGTTGGCAGTTCCTTGGGTTAAACTTGCTGTTGGAGCTGGTTTGAGATCCTCAAATCCGGATGGTTCTGGGCAGCAGAGGGTAGGTGGGCAAAGCAGGATGGAGAGGTAGGCAAAGGCCTTCTGGCTCAGTTCTGCCCACTTCAAAGCCTCTCTTGAGGTGAAAACCTTGCCTGGGAGTACACATCATGCCTCACCATTACCTTACAGCATTTTACAGAAAAGACGGTGTGTTAATTCTCTTGGTTCTGATGGAGGAAAATTAGACACTTCATGTTAAGATGGCAGAGGAAGCCTGAAAACTCCTGCTGACTAGCCTTGCATCTCCTCCCACGAGGGACTCCAGGGAGGGGAAAATTTCTCTGAATAAATATACCAGTGTGAGCATTAAATGACAAAACAAACAAACAAACACTGTTTCGGTTGCATACCAGGTTAAATCTCTTAAATATCTTCTGAGACAACAAGTTAAACAATATCAGTAGCTCTTTACGGGTGAGAAGTGAAATATGCTAGAATACATAATTGTAAACTATTGGCAAGACAATTTTTAATGATGATCAGACAGTGATTTTAGGGACAGCTGAGTGGTTTTTATTTTAGCAGGATAGAGAGCCAGAGCAGGGAGATGATTTGCCAGTATATTGACTGAACACTTTTATCCTTTCTGCTGCTTAACTTCTAGCAGAAGTAACTTGAACAGGACTACAGTTTAATACACTAAGGCTTACACAGAAGGTATTATTTTCTCTTTGACAGGGTCCAGTGCTATTTTTACACTGTTTGATAGAGAACCGCTGTTAGGCCTCAGGGAAGGAATAGCGATTCTTTAAGTAGGGCTTGCCTAACAGCAGCATCCTCCCTCCTGCTACTTTATCCACCTCCGTTATAAGAACTGCTTGACTCTCCTTTTGCTTTAAAAAACACACATCGTTAACTATCTCTTTGGTAATCCGCATAACAAACCCAAGCTTGTTTGTCCTGGATGCCTAACTCTGACACCAGCTGCTCTGTTTGTTAGTCCCTTCCTCCCCACTCCAGCGCCCAGCCTCCCTGCCTCCTCAATCACATGTGTTGTTTCTCATTTAAATGAACAGTTGGATTCTTTTATTTCTTACAAGTGCTGGATTCGCCTTATCGCCCTCATTCCTTTGGGGGTTGCCAATTGGTTTTATCCACGGATGTATCATTTCTCATGCTTCCCTTTTTTCTTACAAAGAGAAAGAACCACTTCGTCAACAAGCCTCTCTGGAGTGGAAGATTAAAAACCTAGACATCACCTACCTTGCAGCGCTACTCCCAACTGGGTTGTGTAAAACTCAATTAAACTTGTCCCCATTGAATACTGCATTACAGTACATTAAACAGAAAATTCTTCAAGCGTGATGACAAAGCTTGAAACCTTGCCTCAAAGCTGTTCCTTGTAGCTTTCTTTAACATTTCAGTCTTTATGGTGCAAGTCTCCCGTTGACACAACTTTAGTCCAGCTATGAAAAATCACAGAGCCCCACAGGGATTAAAAGAGAAAGAGGAAGGAAAAAAAAAAAAAAAAGAAAAAGAAAACCCTGTCAAAGCTGGTCTTGGCACTTTCCTTAGTGTATCTATTGAAACTATATCGCCAGCAGGGAGACCTGAGAAGCATTAGAGAGAACTATGACAATTTAGAATAATACTGTGTTCACTTTCTTTGGTTGCCTTTATGCATCTGCATTTCTCCAGGAAAAACAGGGACTTGCAATCTCTCTAAATTAAAAAATTTAGTAACAAGGTACCTTAAGTTTGGACAAAAAATATGAATTAGGAGAGGGTACAATTCTGCAAAAAGGTGCCACGTCAAGATTTAAAACCTCTTCCCAAATCTAAATGCCATTGTTTTCTCCAGAAGTACAAATCAAGATCAAAATACAGAGCTATACTTCATTTTCATGTAAAAGAAATACCAAAACTTGCCGGTAATAGTTCAGGTATTAGTTTCTTCTCTCTGTGAAACAACAAAGATGAGTCTACATCAAAGTTGTGCCCACCTGGTTTTAAACTATGTCTCCAACTAATGACTGGAGTGTTTTCAAATTCAAAGTACTCACAGTGAGTTGTCCATGTGATAAGTAGTGTTTTATACTAAAATCCCCCAAAGGAAGGGAAAAAAGAAAAAAACAAAACAAAACAAACAAACAAAAAAACCCCACCAAATACAGTCAGAAAAAATCCCACTTTTCTTACACAAACCTAATGAGATACAGCCATGGTACATGTCAGCACCTCCAACTCCAAGTATAGAGAACAGTTATCAAAAGTCTGGCGGACTGAGTAGTTACATTTCAACAATCCATCAATATACTTCCAAATAATTCTTTATTCTCTTTGACTCTTTATAGTGCTGGATGTAAAGAGAGATGTTGAGCATCTAAATCTTTCCTAAATAAGAAGGCCTACAATGCTACAATGTCTGCTTCTTACTTCATGCCTTAAAAGGATGCATACTGTTACTGCACATGCTAAAAAGCATTTAAAAACATTTCCACTCAAGAAAACTCTTCTGCATTTCAGCCATGAATGCCATAAACTATGCATTCACTATGTGGGATCCTCAAATACGAGCAGTACTATAAAACACCTTCTTGTGTACTATTAGTTCCCCTTATATTAAATATTCTGAGAAGAGAATACAAAAATTTTGTATGCAATATACATTCCATTGGTCAGTACGGCTATCAGTCTGGCTATGTGTTGTCAAGTGCTAGACTGTCAGATGCAGATCACTTATAAACTCTGAAAAAGAGAGAATAATGCATTCATTTTCAGAAGGGAACAAAAGCAAAAGCAATTAAGCGAGCCACATATTAACAAAATGTTGGCACTTAATTACTTCCGGCTTTTCCTTTTCATCTTCTGAACTCTATGTAAAGTCCTGCGTTGCTTTTCTCTGGTGTTTCATTTTGCCAAAGAGCCCACTGATAATACAGTATTTAGGATCTGCAATGAAAAGATGACAGGGAATTTGTAAGTCCATGCTGATGACCTACCCTGTCCTGTGACAATTTTATCTCATCTATCAAGGGCAGAGTTAAGCACCTTTGGGTACTTTTAATTATTATATGTCACACATGCAAGAAAGGACTACTCAGAGATTTGGTTCAGCCTGTATTTGGACATTTCCTCTTAGCACCTGATTTTCTCTACAGCATTAAAATGAGGAGAGAAAAAAAAAAGAGAATGATTACTCATTGGTTATGTACCAGTAGATGACAATGAAAATAAGTGACTATGATGCAAAAACAGAAAATGCAACAAACAAATGCCATATACAGGAAATATTAGAAGTATCTCAAAATCTGCACAGCTGTTCCCTGCATTTATTTTATATATATATATATATATATAATTAATCTGATTCATTGCAACTGAAAAACTTGTATTTTTCATAGGAACAACAGTTTTGTTGTGTCAAAATAAAGCAAAATAATACAATCCTACAAGAATATTGTGTTTAAAAATGTAAGTTGTTTCTAATAATATTAAATACCAGATTATTTCCCAAGTAAAACAGACTTCTTATTCCTCAGAGCAGAGTTTTTTCTTTGGTGTTCTCCATTTACAGTATTCTACAAAATTCTCTAGCTTAACAAATATTAACACACATTCATCAGAGATGCCATATGAAAATGAATAATTGCAACAAGAACAGGAACAACGAACTCTTTTATTGTGCTCAGCTGGACACATGCCTCTACTAGCTTATTTTGGGGGACAGGGGGGTGCAGCTAAAGCTAACTAATTCACTGCGGCATGAATCACAGCCAACTTTGTTACTATGTAGAAGTGACACGGTTTGATAAATCAGCTGTTTGATTCATGGCGTATAGCTGAAATCTGATAGGACCATTTCCAAAACAGAGAATTATGTTCAGAGTTACCGTTAAAAATATAGTCTGTTGGTTTTTAGTAATAGTGGTTGGGATTTGCCAACTGGAAAAGTGAATTGACCCAAATTTCCTCCAGAAAAAAAAATAAAGAAACTACATAAAAATAAAGGATGCTGCTGGATATTAATGGCAGTCTGTCAGGCTAGTGTGCTCAAATAAAACCTCAGCTAATCAGCTGCTATTAATTCTTCTTTAACATCTTGGAGACAAGACAACGGCCATGATACAGCCACACAGAACTGACACAAAGAAACAGCAGTCCAAAACTTTAGATTTTTCTTTTGTATGTTCAGCTTAAGGACCAACTCTTCAGGTTTTCATGTACGAGCTTAATCGTAGCTAGAGAAAATGCTCTTGCTAAGGAAAGAACTTATCAATGTCTGCTTTTAGATGCATCTCGAATTTGGAAAGTCAAATCTTTCTGAACAAAGCATGGATCTATTCACTAGTTTAGACTTTGCAATAATTAGCAACACAAGAAAAATCCAAGTGCTAATCCTTTGCTTTGCTGAACATGTACATATGTTCTTAAAGAGAAGAAGGTCATGTATCAGCTCATCACTTTTCTGGAATCTTTTTGCTGAATATATTATATATTTTTTTAGGTGTAAGAGATCTGAAATTATTTTTTCTCCTTATAACCATTTAGGAGTAATTTTCTAAAGGAGAGGAATGGTTTTTTTTTTTCCAGTTTTTAGTAAACTGGACCTGCACTTAAATATACAGAAAAGAGTCAAGTTGCTTAATTTCTGAAATTAATCAATTTGTCATTTTAAGTCATAGATTATTTAATTAAGTTAAAACCAAAGAAACAGAATGCAGAATGGTGTTTCTGTTCCACATATTTCTGTAGGACAAAATGAAGGGAAAGTAAATAAGGAATTATAGGAAGTATAGCAGAAAGACAGCAGTACCACACATAAAGGAAGCACATGGTCACATTGTGGCAAGCCAGACTATTGTCATGTTTCACATGTAGATGTCCAGTGGATGTAACTGAGAAATAGCTTGTGTGTACAAAAACATTACTATCACCTTGAGTCACTGCAGAGCTTGGGACATACAGGGATTTACATAGAAAGCACATGGAAATGAACTGTATTTAGTTGACACCAGCAGATCTTCTGAGTTAGTGCAATAAGTCAAAAGTGGGTTACAAGAAAGCAATAAAAACTGTTCATTCTGTAAACTACTATTAAAACTTCAACTTTTCCCCTAATTTATCTAGTTAAAACCAAATAAAATACATAATACTCTACATCACAAAACAGCTTTCTTAGTAAATTGCTGCTGGACCACTGGTCCACGAAAGACTCTATGGATGGAGCTCTGACATATAGCCAACTCTTATTTAGCCCTAATTAATTTCTACTTTATGAGGGAATGGAAGATAAAAGTCTTGAAGTCATACTTCAGGCTACACTTTCCACCAAAGTAAGCCACTGAAAAATATCATTGTTTGTGATTTTATACTTCATTTGCTCCAATGATAAATATAATTTAATTGAACCTTAATCAGAAAACTGGCTTAGCCTTAGCAATCTGTCAGTCTTATTTTAAATTTTCATTTAATTGTAACTTGAAAATGCATTTAAACCTCATAATTTAAATCCATTAAAATGCACGTGCAGCCACCATAAAAGCAAGCTTCTTCATATTTAAAATAACAGTTTATTAATAGAGGATGCACAGTGATCACTGAAGGCCACTGTCTCATTTTCCTACTGTAAAACAATTTCTTTTCATCTCAAACTTTAAGTTCAACTGTCCATACAGTAACAACAAACTTTCTGGCTGGCAAAAGACACAATTATTTTCCAATTGTCTCAGACATTTCTGAAGATTTGTTTCAGCTAGCAGACAAAAACCAATACCTCAACATGGTTTCAGAGTCCAACACTAAGGCATACCAGTCAATTCCTGCTAACATTTTCTTTTTCTCAAGAATGTCTTTCATCTGTTCAGATTCTGCATGATTTGTCTACTATCCTTACTGTTCAACAGTAGACTTCTATCACATTATTTTTATGTATTCAATTGAAAAAGCAAATTTCCAATTTGTTTCTTACTATATCGTCACTGTTACATAAAAGAACATTCTGTTCACCAAAATATAGAGAACAGTATGTAGTGTTGTACTGTTGTACCTCTGCACTTTTATTTTTTAAATCAGTTACAGCTGTTACAGAAGCATCTAATTGTCTGAATGCACGTCTCGTCTAGTGTTTCTAACACAATCCAAGTTTTCAGTGCTTTTTTAACACTGGTTTGCACTCCCTAAAATGTAAATTTGTCCCTGTCATCTTCCGCATTCATCAGTGTATTGCAAAACCAGTGATCTCCTGTAATTTATGAAGCTAACACTGGCACTTCACTGAGTGCTAGCACATACTCTCTATCTTCTACACAGTTTCCCAAATACATAATATTTTCTCTCACAGATTATTAACCTGTGAAGGTGTAATTGTTCAGAACAGCTAGAGTTGCCTACACAAGTTGCATAGATTTCAGAACTTTCTGTGGCTTGAACAAAACACTTTAAGGCTAGAGTTACTTTATATAAATGTATGTATATGACTGTGCATAAAATGTACTGTGATACAATCACAGGAAATTTTACAGGCAATTTCTACTCTTGCAGCAAGCCTTGGTTCTGCAGGCCACCAGCCACTTAAATAATGTGTGTCACAATTCATTCACAGAACATCTCTACTAAATCTGCTTCAACATCACAACTTGCTTCAGATATCACCATTCTGGCATACTGTAGCATTTCTGTTTGTCAGCATCACATTGCCCTCCATCCTGAAGGACTGAAACTGAAACAAGGAGAAAAAAAAAATCAAATCTAGACCAGCTTTTCTATTTTTTCCCTCACCTTTTTGTAACAGAAATTACACTTTGATAAAGCTGCTATGTTCTCTCCAGGTCAGTAGTAACAGGGTTCAATACATTAAACATAAACTGATTGCAACTTTTTCATACTTTCTTCAGTTCTCTTCAGGGAAGACTAAGATGGTGGGAAGGTTGAGACATGCCCCAAGAGGAGAAGGGCAGATGCAAAGCTGTGGAAACATCCTGTTTTTTTTTTTGTTTGTTTGTTTTTGTTTTTGTTTTTTTACAGTGGGCACTGCAACAGGGTTCCCAATGTTCTGCATCATGTTGGAGCTCTTTCCCTAACCTCCATCTTCCCTCCTCTGTTTTACTTCATAACCCGACCCCAATGGGAGGTGAAATTGCCATTGCATTAGGAATAAAAGATGTGACATGCACTGGAGGCCCCAGGCCCATGGTGCCCCATGATGGAGCCCTGCTCCTGGCCTCTGCCTGCTGTAGGGTGAAGCCCTGGAAGACAGTGAGGGAAGGAGAGAAAAGCTGACATTGATCTTTGGATGAGTGAGTGCACAGACTGATCTTCTGGATCAATGAAGAGGTCAGGATTCATTCACAGAAGATATGTGGCTACAAATCTTGGGTAATTTCTGGAAGACAATGGAGGGAAACATACCTAGGAATGTGACTGAGGATTACATGCTGATCGCAATTTCTGTTTAACCTGCAGACTAGAAGAGCTTTTTTAATCGCTTTCAGTTCTGAAACCATTATTTCTGAGCATAAAACAAATCTCAGTGTCCTTGGTATTGCAACGGAAGCTATCTATTTCCTTAAACATACACATTGTTTCTATATTTCTCTGGTGTCAAGAAGTATCTTTAGATTCCTAAATTAACAATGAGAAAAAAAATGAGCACAGGTTCCTTGTAGAAGTAAAACAAATGCTAAGTACTTTCAACAGATACAGTAGGTAAGATCCAATACATGGTTAGTGTGTTGGAGATGTGAGAAATGCCAGCAATGTCGTTGCTCTTAGTGAGCACAGCAATCACCTGCCAGTCTCCAGAGGCACAAGAATATGAGCTTAGGGATGTACCAATAAATCATGGTCTTGCAGGTCAATGAAGGGGCTGAGAGACACTTGATTTCCTTCTCTCGTGTCCTAATAACAGTCCTCCTTGTAAGCAGCTAGAGACAAAGTACATCCAGCGTGATTTTAGGATTGTGTTCTGGGCAGTTTGGCTCTACAGCCAGCACGGGCATTGGGGCAGCACTGCACAGTTCTCCTGGGAGCCATGCCTGGAGTGGTATAACAGAGTGTTCCCTTAATTGCTACCATCAGCCTTAACACATTCAGAGGTAAAAGTGTAGAAACATCAGCTCAAACTGTAAGTTACATACAGAGCCCCCTATAATTGGGAAGAATATATTTTCAGAAGTTTTGAGCTTTTGTTTTCACATGGCACATCTGCCACCGTGACTGTGTCTTATACCACAAATGCACAATGGGAAGATTTTGACAAGAACTGCTACAGAACAGGCTGCAGATAAATCTAGTCTAGTTTCCTTCCATACAGACATTTTTATGCGCAGCACCAATGGAGCTGCCTGAAAACAGTGACCAAGGTTTGATTTTAGGCTTCGAGGTCATGGTTTCACCTTGACAACAGCTCTTTCATTTCAAGCAGTAACATTTGCCAGGATCCCTAAGGTGTTTTCATTTTTGTCAAGAAGTGAAAAAAAAGCAGTATGAAAAAATGATAAATCTTAATTCTCAAGCTGCAGGACTATCTCTGTGTCTCCAGCACAAAACTTCAAATCCAATCCAGGACCTGGATGTGTATTAGAAGTCTGCAGATTTAAACCTTGTCCACCATGATCAAACTGGATTTATGGTGCATCATAACTCTCCAGACACCATCCAGCAGCTTATTAATTTAATAGACTCCTGTCCATTCCATGATGTTCCTGCCCTGACAGTCTCTCAAGATAAGGCAAAAGCCTTTTGACAGGACAGAGTGCATATATATTTTCTTCTGTTTTCTCGTGGATGGGGTTGTCGACAACTTGAAATGTGTGGCTCAGCAAATTTGGGGGCTTTTTTTCCTTCTCTTTTGCTTTTCAGGGAAGATGGCAGAGGTAACATTACCATGAGCCACAGGGGTCATGAGGCTTTAGTTCAATGCAATCCTCAATATTTATTTACAATAATGAATTGAAAAAATAATTTAATTTAAAAGGAAATAAAACACATTTAGCATCTCTGCCATATCCTGAAAATAATGACATTTTTCTCAAAATGATTTGTAAGTGACTGATTCCACTGCAATTGACTTAGAAAAATGAGGCAAATACATATCCTGAAAAAAATAATCTCTGCATGATGCTTGTATTTGTTTTTGCCAGTGGGTCTGAATACTTGAAGCAGTATTTCTTTTCACAAGGTTTCAGTGTGAAGTACAGACTGGGGTCTTTTTTATCCCTAACATGTTCTCGTGAGTGTTAGACTTTCTTTACAGCTTTTTATAGCTTCAGTCCAAAATATGTCATTCTCTACAAATCTTGTCAGTGTTCTACCTATTTCCTTGCCTCCTCAATTGAAAAGGAATTCAAATTTCAAATTATGAAACAAGCTACATAAGTGACAAGAACATAAGGAAGAATAAAACACAAAAACAAATGCATATATAGTGCATAAATGAGAACAACCTAAAAATATCACTTGTCTGTTATGTGAATGAAATGCACTAATAATGAACAAAGGAGTTTTCATTTAAGAACAGAAATATAGCCATACCTCTGCATTTCCTGTGGTCTTCCCTTTACTATCTGCATGCTTAGAATTTAGAGGTCATGTAATAATTCATTATATACTATGACATAAATACAAACTCAGTGAAGATGCACAAAATAACCATATTTGTACAGATTATTAAAACCATATGCAAGACCTTATCTTCAAAACTCGATAGCACAAGTAATCTCCCATTTTTTATCAGCTCTTCATGGACTTTTCATATTAGGATATTAGGATGGAGTGACGGCATCAGCGGACAGGGGAAGGGTGACAGATGTCAACTTCCTGGATTTCTGCAAAGCCTTTGACATAGTCCCTCACCACATCCTTCTCTCTAAATTGGAGAGGTATGGATTTGAAGGATGGACTGTTTGATGGATGAGGAATTGTCTGGCTGGATGGAGCCAAAGGGTTGTGATTAATGGTTCTGAATCAGGGTGGAGGCCAGTCACGAGTGGTGTCCCTCAGGGGTCAGTCTTGGGACCAGTGCTCTTCAACATCTTCATCAACCACACAGAACATGGCATTGAGTGCATCCTCAGCAAGTTTGTGGATGATACCAAGCTGAGCGGTGCAGTCAATACATTAGAAGGAAGGGAAACCATCCAGAGGGACATGGACAGGCTGGAGAAGTGGGCCCATGAAAACCTAATGAGGTTCAATAAGACCAAGTGCAAGGTGCTGCACTAGGGATGGGGCAATCTATGACTCTATGATTCTGTGATTCCATGATTCTATGACTCTATGATATGTCTTGCGTGCATTTCAAGAAGTACTCTGATTTCCCATGTAGTCTATTGATACAGTGAGAGAATAAAAAAAATCTGTAGCACCATCAAAGACTTCAGCAGGTTCTTCAGCTAATGGAGGCACCCATGGAGACTAGCAGTCTTCCAATAGATACTTCCGTTTTCTGATGATTTTCATGGAACAGACTAATGAAATTCACAGAATTTGCTTTTTGTAACATGGAAAAAAAGCCTCCTGCAATCTAAAATATATACCCCAAGTATCCTTTGGCCTACTAAACAATTTGTTCCCTGACCCAAAACAAAATAAACTGATGTTTTAATGTTGCAGTGTTTAAATACCTTATAATGTCTGACCTGTGTCTCATTAGGGTCCCTGATGTTGTATGTCTGCAGAGCAATGTACCATTACATTGCCGTAAGCTGCACCAAAAGAGAGTATTTGCTAGCTCATTCACTGGGAGAAAATTCTATCAAGGACCTCACAGAACAATTAAGAAAAGTAATTCTGTCTCGCTAAAGAAAATTTTTTAAATCCTTTTGTTATAACAACTGACTTTTCTTACATGTTAAAAAAGTAGACTGAGTACTTTAAATGAGGAATATTAATTAAAAATGACCTCCGATTCTTACTAGAAATCTCATGTAACCTTCTTGCAGCATTTGTATCTTCAATGCCATTAACCAAATAACTCATCCCACACTTGTGCAGTACTAGAGCAGTTTTATGTAGGTAATTACTGCCTGACTTTGTCAGTGTTGGGGCAGAGCATGGGCGAGCAGTGCTGGCAGAGCTGGGTGCCCAGTGCTACAGAGCCCAGCTTCTGCTCTTCCTTCTCACTTGCTGCCTTGCCTCTCATTTCCTCTTATAAATTAACTGCATGACACAGTTTCAGCGTGGGCAGCTGTCATTTTAACTAATCTCATCCCATAAATCCACCCTACCAGGCCTATTCTCCATTGTGATTGGAGAATGGACATTTTTGGGCAGCTTTCAAAAGTAACATCTGTTAAGAATAAGCACCCAGTCTTGAGCTCATGGGGAAGTGCTCTGCACAATATTTCCCTCCTATTTATACGAGAAAATGAAACAACTTGCTTCTTGTCCTTAGGCAACATCGTCCATTGCCAGAACTTTGTTATGGTCTCTCCACGGGCCCTGGCTGATTTCACTTGCAGAGGGATGGAGGCTCTTTATGGCATTGCTATCATGTGGTAATACCATTGGGGCAATTAACAGCTCCAGCCCCTGGAATTATTCACTCCCATCTCACTTGGGAACCACACTGGAGTGAGGACATTTTTTCTCCTCCTGAATCCTCACAGTAATAACAAAGACATAAACTACTCAGCGAAGCCAGGCAGTGAAGGAAATAACATCAGTAAATCACTCATGTAAATACAGAAGCAAACAGCGCCTAACGCGACACGGAACGATAGGAAGCTCGGAGGCAGGTGAGCTGTGGTTAGCTCGTCCCATCTCCAACCCCACTCCGCCCCGTCCTGCTGCCAGATCCCAGCCATACGCCTTCATCAGCCACCAGCTGCCAGGCCCAGCATGCCGCATAGCTACCAGCTCCCACCCGTGCCAGGAGCTGCCTTGGCATTGCGCAACACGGCCAGCCGGTCCCAGCCACAGACTCAAAGATGTTGGTTTTCCTGCACAGAGTTATCCTGTGGTGCTCTGCAATCAATTACTGTTATACCACCATCATTAATAATTTTCTTAATGAAAATGATTCTGTTGATCTCCGTTGTATTTTAATTATCAGAGTTAAGCATAATTACACTGCAGCTCTGAGCTGGCATGTAGACTCCTTTAGGGCGCAATTTTGTTTTAACACACTGATAATGTAATTTTACATTGTGTCAGTTGTTTAGTTATTATCCAGTCGTACAATTCCGCTGTATTCCTGATAACAGATAATAACCTTAGTACCTCCTATATCCTGAAGTCATTTAAAAAGCAATATTGGAATTTCACAACTAGCTAACTTAATCGCCTTATGATTTTATAATTCCCACAGCTAAATATTTGTACAGACACCCTGTTTTAACAATGCCACTAAACATACGGTATCCATACATTTCACATAAATGGCTCAAATAATATCTATAAAAATGTCTGTTGTATGAGTGTGGTTATCAGTCTGTGCAACTGTAGTTTTTATATGGTGTCCACTATTTTCCATTTTTTAAAATCTCTTTCGGTCCCAAGGAAAGATTTGCAGTTAATACCCCATCCCTCCTAGGCTGTCGAGGGGCTCCTACCTCTAGTTCTAGGGATTTACCAGACCTGGTGCACAATGGTGCATGAATGCTTCTCAAGTAAAGTGCAATGAATTCATGCATTAACACCTTCTACAAGATCTTACTTGAATTACTGGTATTTTGCAGCTTTTTGAAGAGATTCTTAATTCTATACAAAGTACAATTCCTAAAATCTCTCTTAAATTTCAGTTACTATGTCTAGGACATCTCTTAAATTCTGTAAATTGAATTGAAACTATTTTTGAAACACGATAAAAGTTTGACATAAATATTACAACAAAAATAGCGTATCTTTTAATTATAGCTGTAAAAGTTTCCCTTAAAAAGAATAGAATGCAATAATGACACGTGCCATGAGCAGCCAGTTTGCATCAGAACTTGTAAAAAAGGGGCATCAATTAGCTGTTTTTCGTTTTCCTGTTTTGTTCTAGTGCTGGTGAAATGTAGATACAAAAACAACAGACAGAAATTAGTGATCCTAGACTAAACAGAATTGATTTCAGGCACCAAATAATTATTTCATAGCTATTCACTGTGAAAGTGCATTGCTGAGTGATTTTAAATAACCAATTTCTTAATTTAAAATTAAACTTGAAGATGAATTGTGATTTCACTGTAACAACAGAGCAACATAATCCTGGACCATGCTCTGAGCAACCTGATCTAGCAGTGGACATCCAGTGCAGGGGAGTTGGACTAGATGATCTTTAAACGTCCCTTCCAGCTCTGAGGATTCTATGATTCTAATATATGTACTTCATACACACACACACACACACACATGCACACGTGTTTGCTTATCTAGTGAAAGTATTATGGAGAGTTTTGAAGGCAAATAGGGAGCTATGTGCCCTGCTGTGATTCATTTTCAATAGGAACTACATGGCATAGGAGCTATACTATACCTCTTCTGGGATTGAAAATGTGCCTGTGATCATTCTGTATGCAGTGTGTGGCTGACTAAGGTGTCTTTAGCCTCTAGAGAACTGGAAGTCAGTCTGAAAGTCCTGTGCTCTTCTAAAAGGTCTGGGAAAAATTATGTTCCCAAGATTTCACTGTGTTATTACAGCTCAAAGGAAATATAGCATGCACTTCCAAGTCAACTCATTGACCAGTAACATGTTCTGATAGCAAATTCTAAAACTTACTTTCCTTTTAGAAGCGTGCCAATTTATTCCACTCATCTTATCTTGGATATAGTGAGGAAAAGAGCTCCCAGGTGACCAAATCCACTACATGTACAATTCCACACATTTGTTCAGCTAATTGCTTTCCAAAATAACAATGCATTGCTAAACAAGCTAACAAAATTATACACATGCAACTACAAAATAACATCGAATTACAACTTCATGCCAGCTGACACCATTTCATTAGAAGTAATGGCACTGTGGGAGACAGAATGCGAACACAAATCAAGGCAATGTGATCTGGAATGATGAGATACAAATTGAAGGAAGAAACGTTATTATATTTATTTATTTTACCATCTTCTATTTGACATTGTTTTGTGATCCAAGCCAATTAATCTTTGTAGTACGAAAATCCAAGCAGGCCTCAAGTCAAGGGTAGGTGCTAATGAACAACAGTACAGCCAGTGCCAAGTGCAAAGAGATGAACAGAACTCATTGAAGGTACAAACTTATTTCCTACATAGTTTAGTCAAATTCCAGGTTTTTAACATGCATTTATAACCTAGGGTGCACATCTCTCTTGATTTCCAGTTTTCAAAAGCAGCTACATAGTATGGTAGAGGTATCAGAATTTATCTTGAGCACTGTATGACTATTACTCTACATTCTTAATGAAGTACTAAAATAACAAGTATCATCAGTGAAGCAAAATCCAGCACATTAGAATGAAAAGTAATGTTTTGGTCTACTTAAATTGTGCTGAATCGCAGAAAGTAAGTTCTTATTATTAAAAAAGAAATCAATAGATTCAATCACACCGCACTGAAACTGTCTAATGAATTAGTTAGTGTTTGTAAGGTACTTTGAAGATGAAAAGTCTTACTGGTATATATGTGCTAAGTATTATTATAATTACAGACAGAATATAATACTTGATAAGACAGCATCCCATGGGAATTTGCAGAAGTTATATTTTAGACTGAAAGTAATTTCTCATTACATTAAAAAGTTCTTGCAAAAAAAGTTTGCCTGTGAACCATATTCATACAGTTCAGTATGCAGGAGAAAACCTTTCTTTATATAGGGAAAACCCTCCCCTGTATTTCATTGCAACTTTTTTCACTTGGGCAGCAATCAGAAAGCTGTGAAGGAAGGGCAGCTCAACCCTTTTTAGCTGTGAGCCCAGTTCTTTAATACTGCAGGTGTTTCAGGTTGCAGAATGAATATGTTGGCATTCTGTAATTATAATAGAAGGAATTTATAAGACCCTGGTGTGTAACTCATTTTTAACATGCAAATTCCCTGTTTTCAGCTTTTCAACTTTCAAAGGCTTGTGGCAGTTTAAAAGCAATCCTCTTATAAGTGTATAAATTGCAATGATTATAGGAACAAGTTGTAATTGTTTCTAGTAAGTTTTTAGGAGTCTTTGATGTTATGATTAGTGTTTTGTATGTTAATATATTGATATGGGTGCTTATTTGCCTGGATGCTTATGTGCTGAAATGGTCACTAGGTTGCCTCAGCAAACAAATCTTTGATCTCAGTAGGTCTGTTTGGTTGGAAATAAAACCTAAAAGAAATTAAACAAGAACAGTACATGTTCTGAAGCATTCACAAAGTGCTGAGACTGGTGATTGAAATGCAAGGAAGGAAAGTCATAGTTTTGCAACATGATCTTCAACAGAATTCCAAAAACAGCTACACTAAATAAATTATTCTGTATATTCAAGCACTATTTTTAATACGCTGCAATGATGCCATGATCAAATTTTACAAAGCTTTCACAGTGAGTGACCAAACAGCCTGGTATATAGTCCACTGCACGACAAACGCAAGAACTCAAAGCTCTCTGGATAAAGACAAAAGCATCTTGAATCAAAGTAGCTATTAGATGTGGTAGGTTAGATAAAGCATGTCTGGGGGGCCTCATAAGATCTCATACTGACTTGAGCAAATCTGAAAACTCACATAAAACAGATAGGATATGCATTCCCATTAGCTAATGCATTACAGTGAAGCATCATCATGCAGAGACTGGAATGTCAGAAGTTACAGCCCTGTAATCCAGTCCCAGTTATCTTCTGTTTCCATGCTGACATGAAGTCTTATCACAGTCCAATCAAGTTCAAATTCTTCTTATAAAAGAAGATTTCAGTTAGGAGTCTGTAATGTAATGTAACATGGAGAAATGCTTTCTGGTATGTCCTATAAAATGTTAGAAAAAATTCACCTATTTCAGCTGTATAGACTTCACTGAGGTTTACCAAGAGGCACCAACTCTCAGAAACAGTGTTTCATGTTGGCTGACATTCTTCTGTGTTTATAAAGCATTTAGTACGCTACAGACATTGTAAGGGGTTTTATATCATTAAAAGGAAAAAAAAGCATAACAAGAATGTGGTAGCAAAAACAGATGGAAAACTATTCCAGTTTGAGGGAAGTCAAACTATCCATTGTCCTGTTATGCAATAGGTATATCTTTTGTCAATACCCAGCATAAGAAAGTAGAGCAAAAAATCAGCTTGTGTTTACCTTTGCTGTACACAATGCAGTTGTTTTTGTTGTCTTCTACTCCTTGCCAAGTCACATCCAGCAACCACTTGGGGCCAGCAGTCAGTACCATAGGGACGGAAGCCTTTGTCTTCTGTAGGAAGGATGATAACAAACAGATGCCATTTGCTTGCCTTGATTAAGAACTTGAATAATATTATTAATAATCATTTTATTTGCCAACAACAAAATCTCCCAACCCATAAGCCAATGTCTTATTCCCCTGCTTCAGAATTTTTTTAAGAAGACACAAGCAGTATGCTTTGGTTTTTTCATTGATTGTATAGTGGAAGTATTATCAAGGATTTTTCTGAATGATATTGGATCAGATCGCAGCGATTAACCAGATCTCTGGTGGCCGTGAGTTATAAAGGGAATGTAGATGACTTTCACAGCAAAGAGCCACTGTTTAGAAGTGAACTTCAGACACATTGTACTGCATTATCAGCAGGATCTCACTATTTCCTGAAACAGACAGGAAAGAATTTAAAGAATCGGTATCCATTTCAAAGATCTGTCCACGGTAACATTTGTATTATCATAGGAAATTGTTCTGAATGGATAATGAAACTTTTCCCCCTTTGCAAAGTGTTGATGTGTGATTTTACTATGTCTGAAATAATAATGTTAATGATTCAGTACACTTTGTCTCCACAAAAACAATAAAAGAAGTTGAATTAATGATTTGAAAGGCACAGAAGTGAAGTATGACATCCTGAAAGGCTAACAGGCAACGAGATGCACATTTAACAAAATCATCTACTGCATTTTTTGAGATTTTATATTTAGAGAATCTGGCATTTGAGGAGATAAGTTGAAGACTTCAAACCTATTTATACTTAAGTCCTTTAAAATGGCAAAAAATGGAAAAAAGTTGAAATTACGTCAGGAATTCACAATTCTTACCAAATTTGAAACTACAAAATAGAGTATATACAGTCATCGCATAACTTTCAACTTTACTTTAATTTTTTGTTTTTTCTCTGGGATACAATCTTGTCTAAGATATTCCAACCTTCTTTAAGATATTTTGATTGTTTCACATTCCATCAGTAATGCTTCAGCTGGCTCCAGCTAGGTTTTACAGGCAATATTCTCTATGATTTCAAGAATCTTAGAATACAAAAAATCATATATTCATCTGGGCATTCCTGATGCAATGGCCATATTTATTATCTAGGACTGGCTTAGAAATGCACCAAATTATAGTAAGAGTTATCATATAATACTCTACATTCCATCAAAATTAGACTATTTAAAACATCGGTTATTTTAGAATTGAATTCATAATCTTACACAAGTTTATCTTCATAAACTTATAAAATAATGTACTCGGTATAATTTATTATATATCAATATTTTTAAAAAGATAATGAAATAAATCAGATACTGAATACCATAGTCCTACCTATTTTCAGGATTACTCTGATGTTTATTTTCTAATACTTTTTATGAAATATTTCTTGCTTAATTTGCATTTTAAATTTTGCATTTTTCATTCAAATTTTTCACATTTCTTCCATATACACTGCAAAATGCTATTCATCGCCCAGAAGTTTTGGAAGAAACAGATATAAAGTGAAGAATGAAATGAGTGGAAAGGAATGTAAAAGCTAGCAACAGCACACCTACGTATTTTAGAAGTTCTGAAAACAGAGACATGCAATGTGTCAATTCCTAATATCGCCTTTCATACACAGAACTGCAGAAGATGCATTTGCATATGTGAAATATTATAAGTTATCCCTGCTGCATGTGTTGGAAATCTGAATTTAAAACTGTGTTCTGCTGCATAACAACACATTAAAAAAAAAAAAAAAGTTAATAACTTCCTATATAAATTATCAGGAAGTCTGATATTATCAATAGGAAATCAGTGCAAATTATTTACATCTGGATTGCACAGAAAATAGCGATACGAGTGAGGCATGAACTGATAAAGAAATGCAAGATATAAAATGAAAGGCAATCAAAATTTTATCTCGGCATCCTACTATAGGGGAGTCTGGATTTCAGTGTCATTTACACCATGGCAGCATAAGGATGCTATAGAAATGGAAGAGTTGCTATTCTTCACAGAGCTGAGAATCATACCTATATTTAATATAAGCTTTAGCACAACTGCTAGCAACCTTGACTGCACAGCAATAAGGAAGAGGAGGGCTGGGGCAAGTTCCTACCACATGCTGAATTTCTTCACCTGCCATTTCAGTGAAACCTTTAACATGTCCTTTGTGCTTATATATGCTCTCAGTTTCTGGTAATCCCAAGTGCAATCAGCTGATAGTGCAATATTATCCAGGTAGTGGACTTTTCCAAGTATATCATCAATGATTCATGCATTCAAACAAGTCTATTTTTCAAGCTGGAGGCCAAGTTTAAAAAAAAAAAGAAAAAAGAAAGAAAGAAAATGAAAATAATAATAAAAAAAAATTAGCCTTCAAGAGCAGAAGAGATCATCTTTTTAATTTTCATAAGATCCAATTCCTTTTTCTGGTTTTCTTCTTCCCAGACATCTGCCATTTCATTGTTTCTCTCCCATCTGTAAGGGTATTAATATTTGCATTAAGGTGGTATCAAAAAGCCTCAAATAACATCAGGATCTTCTTGTGCTGGGCAATAGTTTATTATCTACATAGACAGGGCGAATAATATGTCCTGGGAAAGGATTATACTTAACCACATACTGCTGAGGAAGAAATAAGATACAGAGATACCGTTTGACTTTCTCATGGAGATTAATTTCTCTTTTAGTAAGTGGGTAGGCTTAGTCCCAGGCTAGTGCCCTGGTTTCTTCCAGGCAATGAGACGAGCCCAGGCTGGTGCCTCATCCACTCCGATGTGCAGCAGCACGAGCACAGTGAGCACCAGCAGTTAGGATATGAGTCCACTTAGCTGAACACTGCTGATAGAGTTTTTTTTTTTTACCTTAAAGAACTACAAGGAGATCACTAAACTAACTTCCAGGTCAGCTTGCTGGTAAAGCTTGTCACCATTTCAGCTGTGAATGGTAATGGGGCACCATAGGCAGGCCACAGGAGGTACAGGGCATTTCATCTTGCAGTTCTATCAGTCCACCAGAGCCAGCGGATACCTAAAAGACATTTCCCACCTTCCCATAGCTGTGCTCTTGCACTGTGCAGGTATGTAAATAAACTCCTAATATGAAAGCAAAACTTCACAAGGCTCAGGCTGCTTGTAAAGCTTGGGAGCTGTACTAAGGACTACTGCAAATGGCTTCTCTTTGAAGTCACTCAGTGGTGTATTGTGTGCCTCATCAGTAAGATCAGCTGTAAGATGAGTCAAGACCACCGTTGAGGTTCTTGGGGTCTGACATCCTGTGTGGTTCACACGTTCACAGAAGGTGTTCACAAGTGACAGAGGTTGGCTCTTGTTGTGGCTTATTACATAGTAAGAATTGAAGCAAGCTTGCTGATTCAGGAAAGGCCATTTCCCTAAAATGGTTAAAATGAAAAGACCCCAGTCCAAGATAACAAGAAGCTATGGTTAAATCAGTCATGCCTTTATCACCTCAAGATTAGACTACTGCAATGCGCTATACCTGAGGCTACATTTTAAATCCATTTGAAAGCTGAAGCTGGTGCAGAATGCAGCAACCCGCTTGTAAAGCAGGATATCGTGCTTTGAGCGCATTACACCAGTGCCTTTTAATCTGCACTAAGTGTCTGTGGATTTAAGGCACTGCCTGCAACCTGTGAACCCCGAGACCTGTCTATTTGAGATACCTGAATGAGACCTGCCACATCCTCTGCCCCAGATGTACAACCACAACTGAGATCTACCAAGGCATGCAAAAAGGGGCTTTCTTGGATCAACACAGAAGAAACTGTTGGCAGGGCAAAATTGCTTTACCAGAAAGCTGAAAGTCCAGTTGAAAATGAGGAGAACAACCAGGGCAGAAAGAGCAGAAATGACAAAGCAACAAGGAGAAATGGTGGGAAGAGGTTATTTGTTAGGGGGAAACCTGCTCAGATGGAGTGCA
Source organism: Chrysolophus pictus (assembly GCA_037305975.1). Taxonomy (NCBI): domain Eukaryota; kingdom Metazoa; phylum Chordata; class Aves; order Galliformes; family Phasianidae; genus Chrysolophus; species Chrysolophus pictus. Next base: position 76,914,747 of record CM074577.1, on the reverse strand, counting down.
TGTGGGAGAGATCCAGGCATCAGATGTGAAGGGCATGTGTGGGCAGTTGACTGATGAACTATCTTGCATTCATATACTGGGTCCACACCAATGCTAACATCTGTGGATCATACATCATGGTCCCACTGCTATGACTCAACCAGCCATGATCAGGTTCCTCACCTGAAAAAGCTGCTGGAAAAAAAACAGCTCCTTCAACTTAATACTGTTTCCTCCTTGAACCTTGCTTTAGTTACAGTTCTATAATTATATGATTCTTCATCATCACAGAATCACAGAATCTCCAAAGTTGGAAAAGACCCAGAGGATAACCCAGTCCAACCATCAACAATCACCAATAGCTCTCACTAAACCATGTCCATTAACACAACTTCCAAACGTTCCTTGAACACCTCCAGGGTCAGTGACTCCACCACCTCCCTGGGCAGCCCATTCCAGTGCCTGACCACTCTTTCAGAAAAGTAGTATTTCCTAACATCCAGCCTGAATCTCCCCTGGCACAGCTTGAAGCCATTCCCTCTAGTCCTATCACCAGTTACACGAGAGCAGAGGCTGACCCCCAGCTCACTACAGCTTCCCTTCAGGTAGTTATACAGAGCAATTACATCTTCCCTAAGAGGTCTCCCTCCAGCTTTAGGTCATAATCCCACAAGAATTAAGTTAATATTCTCAGAATATACAATAAAAATCATCCTTCAATTCATAAAATGTATACATTTTGCAGGAACGCTTAGTTGGGCATTCTCAACAAACCTGTTAATAATTGTTCTATATCTTACTAAATAATCCTGCCCGTTGCCCAAATATAATTAATAGGGATTTCCTCACACAGGTGTCCATAAAATGGGGCCATACAAGAGGAACCTAACATTGTTATTGTTATTGTTCTGCACTACAAAAATGTGTGCTCTGTACTAGAATGATTTTTACCTGAAAACGTCATTTCTGCTAATGTCTTCGTACGCACCATAACCAGACAACTTTGACGAGGACAAAAAGGGCTGAAATTGTGATCTCTTGGGGAACAATTAGAATTAGCTAATGAGGATAAAAGAGGTCAAGCAGACATCCACTTTTCACTAACCTCTGAAGCAACTGGACAAACAAGGGAGGCAACTCTCAATAAATGTTTATATTCTGTCAAGAGGTTAATGGAGATAAAAATAGCCATCTCGGAGGGTCGAAAATAGTTTGCACTCTTGCTAAAAGGAATCAGTGCTGACAAGGTAATGTTAGATGGGCTCTTCCCTGCATAGGTTTCTAACATATGATGCGTGTGGCCTGCCAGAAACTTGACGAAACTCCCACGCTGAAGAGAAATATGGTATGAGCAAGTTGTTTGATATCACTGAAATTCTGATGTCAAGTGCCTGATCATTGCTAGCTGTTTCCCAAGAATCTGTACCGGAGCAAGAAATACGTACTAAGCTGATGTTCAGTAAGTGACATAGCTACACTTTTCCAGACATGGCTTTCCAAAAAGTGTTCAATGTTATTTAAGGAGATGAATTGCTTATTGAAAAATCACTACATTTCTTTCTTCACTTTTTTCCTTGTAAAATGTAAAATCAAAACTATTTCCTTAAAGTATTCTCACCAAAACAGAGGCAAGCTACTGGCTACTTGACATTTTCAAGGGCTTTGCTTCTGATTGTCTTCTGATTCCCACAGATTTTCTTTGAAAATCTTCCAAAGAGTTCGCATTCCCATAAATGATACAAGATTGCCAAAATGCCTTCATGCCCTTGTAGAGAATACTAATGTCCCACAGTGGAGTGTTACTTTCAACAGCAAATTAAAAACTGATTGTAATGGGAGAAGAGCTGCAAATATACCTCAGGTACCTTCAGATACATATCTTGCATTGGAAAACATCAGTTACACTCACAGAGGTTTCAACATTGAAATTCAATTTAAATTCAGTTTAATCGTCACAGGGTTGACGTATCTTCTGACACCATGAATATGCAAAATGTCCTCCCTGAAGAGGTTAAGCTCACCTTCGGTGGTCACCATACTCAATACAGCAAAACTTTATTAGTTCATCAAATCAGCTCAGTTGGGAAGGTCTCCCAAGAGGTCATTTGGGACTGAATAATAGCAGAGATTTGCATAGGTCTCCATCTATTCCTACTTAATTAATATTTGTTCCAAGACATTTCTGAGAAATGAGAAGGGTGGTAGCTTCACTATATCACCTCAAACTTACATTGACTATCTTAGCTTATTTGTTCATCAAAACTGATTTACAATAATCAAAGCCTAATACAAGCTCAGTGGACAGACAAACATAGCTCCCATTTTTGTTAATTTGTGTGCTGGACCATCTTTCAGTTTTCATTTCTGCAGCTTCCCGGAAAAAAATCTTACCTTTTCCAACAAGGATTCTTGGAAGAATTTTTATTTCAAGGGTTGCCAGTCCACACTGGCAGCACAGCACATTGCCATGGCTTTCTGTGCTAGACACAAAGAGGCAACTCCTCTCCACAAGATTTAAGATGTGGGGAGGATTTCAGTTTCCTGGTTCCACACCAATGACAAATAGCACCAATTAAAATAAAGCCATTGCAGTTTCCACCTGCTCTGGGACTATGCAACGACACCAGAATTTCAGTTTTCACAGCACCCTCCTGCCCTGCTATGTCTATCAGTGAGATCCTGAAACTAAAACTAAACGCAAGGTAAATTTTGCATTCCTTAGTCCTTGTGGTTAATTTTTTCTTTTTTAAAATCTCATGAAAATGTAATAAATGCAGTTAATTTCATCTGAATCTGCTGACAGACCTGGGAGAACTGTTTTAATTACCACTTCACAACTTTAAGGGATCCACTGTTTCAGAGGAGTGTTCAAGCATTAGTCTGTGGTTAGGGCTAGATGAAAAGAATGCTTGAGCCTGTTCACCTGCACAGATGCACCTGGCGTTCCGCCATGCTAACTGGAAAGATAGAACAAACATGAACAAATTGTTGCCTGTTATGGGCCATGAAATTAGCGATGGAGAAGGGAAGGGTCAGTGGGACTCCTCAGTATATTGGACAACACAGGGGGAACAAATTCCTCATGCCTTCTTCCATCCAGGATTCTGGAATTCTGGACTATGTAGCAATGGTGGTTAACACAGCAGTGCTGTACCCAAGTACCAGCAAATTGTAAAACAACTTGCATCACTTTTGGTCTATATATGCCATTTTACATTTGGATATATATTTCAATATTTCACTTGTCTGAAATAGCAGTGCCTTCATCATTTTTTTTGTGGTGATAGTAGAGGATAAATAATTGGTAATATTTGAAAAGTCTGCTGCCAAATCAAAACCTTTAAATGGTTCAATCTCAAAAAGAAAGAAGAAAAAAAATCATAAAAAATCAAGTAGAAAAAAAGAAATGTACACACAGATGGAATCCCAAAAGACAGCTGGGATTCCCTGCAACTGAGAAACCCTGCTGTTTACCCCAAGAGATCATCACTTGTCAAGTGACAAAGCTGAACATACATTTCACCATACAACCACAAACCTTAAGTGGACCAATGAAAATATTTGAACAAAAAAAAAAAATACACCCTAGGTCTATTAATATTTTCCAACACTTGTCATGACTTCAACATGATTCCAAATTCTTTATTAATATCAAATATGCCTGGTGACAAATGCCCTTAATACAAGCCAAATACACAATAAATGTTGAGATCATTTCATACTCCCCAGCTAGAATGCATCCTTTTACAGTAAAAAAAAAAAAAAAAAAATTAAAAAAAAAAATCTAATTTCACAGTAACTTTGGTATAAAATAATAGCTGCCATTAAAAAACAACTTTAGCTTGTTCTACATAATCTGAAAATGAGGATTAAGTAAATAATGGCACTTTATAAGGTGCATAACTCAGAATTACAAACCTTTGCAGGGCTGGAAATGTAATATAATTTCAAGCCATGCTTGCATTCTGCAAATCCAGAAGCAGAGATTGATCTCTTGAACTGAGTGTGGAGGATGCTTTTTCACTCAGTCCCAGCAGTGGTCCTCAATCATGCTGTGTGAATAGAGCTTCAGTGGAGCCTTCTGGGAGCACTTTCATCCTTTAGTACCTTTTTCCAGTGTTTAGAGAAGTGGAATCATCCAGGATCAGGACATTCATGACCTATTCATACAACACTAACCCTTTTACTTAGCATGTACTGTCAAATGCTGAGGGACATTCCACTTTCCTAATCTCAGAAATGTAATGGTACTAATGGAAGGATAATGGAGATTCACATAAAAAGTTTATCACAATGCAGCTATAATTAGTCATTCTAGCTTGTAAGTTGTGCAATTAAATATTTGCCAAATTGTCTTAAAATCTAGATTTATTGTAAAAAACAATAGTTATATATAGAGATAATTATTTTACTGTATGTTTTTTTGTATCTGGGATACTTTTGGAATCTATCTTCAAACTCTTCCCCAGAAAAATTCTTATTTCATATTGTGGAGCACAAAGCATGGACACTTGGTTGCAGCTGAAGGTTTGTACAGCTCTTTCTGGCTGCCTATCATGTGGCTCTGGAGGATGTGACAGCCAATAGGAACAGGAAAGCAAAAGCAAGAAACTGGACCTCTGAAAACTTAGTGAGCTTACCCTTCCCTCACTGCCCCCATGTTTATGTGCTTTATAGCCCTGTCCTTCCCTTCTATAAAGTCAATTCACCTTGGCCCCTATCTTGACAGCCACTTCTCTCCCTCCCTGTTCTCCTACTTTTCCCTTTCCTTCATTTTGTATGTATCCAATCTAGCTAACTCTTCTTTTTCCCAAAGCCCATAGGAAGGACAGGAATGCATTTTGCCATCACTCCTGTGACTAGACCGTATTCTTAGTTGGTGTTGTGATGGATATGAATATAATTAACAAGGATCTTCTCAAATGTAGTGAAATGCTAAGCCAATTGTCTGTGTTCTGTGTGTTGGTACCCTTGGGTAGCTTGCCCATATGATTGTGCTTTAGTGTTCAGGTACTGTCATGGGTGTTGAACTTTTCTGTTTCACTTTGAAGTCAAATACTTTTGCTAATACTGTTTCACAAGTGACAAGCACCTGTACAGATGAAATCACACGACATATATCTCATGACAAGATATAATGCAGTTCTGCGCGCTTACTTTCACCCTGAATTATCAGTGCATTTTTCCTACTTGGGTAAACTTCTATATTGCCAATTATTGTCTAAAATGAGAATTAAGTCTTTTTCTAGTAATGAGATCATTTTGATTTTTGCTAGAAAGTGTTTTTCAAATGTGCTTGCTTAAGCATACCTTTAACTTCTGCTGAACATCTTTAGTATTAAATCAATGAGTATTCTCCTTAGTAAGGTTCAGCTGCACTTTTGCAAACATCTGGCTTATGTTGGATGGACTTACATTAAATTCTGGAATAAACAGTGAATCCATGTTAATCATTTGACCCTTGTTCCCTTTCCACCTGTGGAACTAGGGGAGTTAATATAACAACATGCATTTCAGATGATTGAAAGAGACAATTACCAAGATTTCTGTAGAAGACATGAAGATATTTATACTGCACACGGGTTAATTCTGCCTGTTCCTATCATCCTTTTTACACTGAAACAGTCAACAATGACGCCTATACCTACAGTATATTTGCAGTATGACTCTGAACAATTTCTGTTCTGTAGTAATTTTGGATGTTTTTATCTTTTGTAATTTTATTTTCCTTTTTTCCTGAAATAGATTATTTAAACCATCATTTCCAGAAGTTCAAATTTCATTTAGCATATATAATATTAATTTATTTTTATCTGAAGAATCCATTAAAATACAAAAACAAAAAAGGACAGACATAAAGCCTTCTATAAACAATCCATTACACATGACTATAGATTAGTTAGTAGTTTATTGATTCTGCTTATTGTATTTTATCATTTCTTTGTCTGTAACAAAGAAGTTGTTCTGCAAACAGAAGTCGTGTATTTTACTTTGGAAAAGTGAATGCTCTTAACGTAGAACGTGAGTAAGTGAAGGTCATGCTTTAGAAACAGTAAAAGATGGTATTATTTAATTTCACTTTTTTTTTTTCCAAAAACAAAAAGTTATAAAATATTATTTGTATATATTTGTACAGTATTTTTAATATATAATCCATTGAAATCCTATTACAATTATATTTCCAACGAATCCTGAGGCCTTTTGTGAAACATATGTAATACAAAGCTATTTTAGTCAATGGATTAGGCATTATAATGTTATTCTCATGATGATGTGTGAAACAATACTGAAACTTCAGTGGTATACACTCAAAATATTACATATAAATTATGTACCTACCTAAATAATTTGGAAGAGAATTAGGGAACGGAATACACATCCTGAGCTTTTTTCTCAATTTTTTAAAGATCTTTATGTACTCTTAAAATTAGATAATTTTAAATATAACTTTACCAACATGAAATAGGGTATACTTTTAAAGTAGCAATATAAATCCAATATAAAGTCATCTGCGCAAGTTTGAAAACTAAGTTTTGGATTTGTAAGGACAGCATAATCATTTAAGAAATGTTTAAGGCACAATTCAACAACCACTTTGATTAATTATTTTTAGTTCAGTTAAAACATCAGAGTTTATCTCATTTTAAGATTACCCTTGACATATTTAGAAATCCTAATGCAGATTTTATGGCCCACACCTATCCCTGATGGTGCTAATGGACTAGACATAATGAATCATTCTAATTTGGATGAAAGGACCACACAACATTGCGGCAGTCCTTTAGAGAATTAAGACTCAATTCTGATCTTCCAGACTTACGAATGCGTTTTTTGGATTAGGCCGCATATCTGTACATCTGTTGAGTCTCAAGGGGTGTATACTCAGCTAAGTATTCTGACCTTCCAATGTACTGTATCAAATGTGTGGCCTTGGGATACGAAAGGATTTGATTACAAATGTATTTTAACACTGATTTAATATATAATTATGGGGCAAAACCTAATTCCTACTTACATCTTCATGTAGAAAATTCCAACAGTATTAAGCAGACAGTAGGATATTTTTTACCCACTCGGTACCACAGTAAATGGAAGAAATGGAACCCAGCCAGGATAATGTAAAATCAAGGACAATCTACTTAAGAATAGCTTTAAAATTTTGTATCCATAAAAAAAAAAAAAAAGAAAAAGAAAAAAACCCCACAATTTAAATCATCTCCTGTGAGTGTGCTACTGGTTGGTACACTGCTGTGTTATGCATGATCCTTGACTACTTCTAGTAAAATTAAACTGGAAGTTCCGTCAGTAATTTTCAGTGATTCTCCATTCTTTCTTGTTTGCAGTTAATAAGGAAAAGAATTATCTTACACAGTGCAACATTCTGATGCAAAAGTTTGTAAATAATTGGAATGTTGGATTATCCTCTCTTCGCTTCCAAGTATAATTTCTATTTTCTGATTGTTAAATATAGAATTTTACAAAATTTCCTTTACTTGGTTAAACTTTTGTAAAATATATTTAGTATTTTCATATTTAAAAAGTATTTATTTTTTATTCCACTGAAAACTTCCCAAATACTACAGTTAAAAAGAAAAAAAGAAAAACAAACCGCATGAATACAGATCTAACAAGGAAATTAGTTTAATAGAAATGAACACATCACTATAAAATATTTTAGGATTTTTAATCTCTTTTCTATTCCATCAGCTTTTTGTACAGATTTTTAAATAACTAACAATGCTAATGAAAAACAGATTAATATGGAGAAAATACTAATCTCAGAGAAATTATATTTCAAGATTCAGCGCTTTCTCTTCAATGTGATGAAAAATCAGATCTGAATTATGGATTAATGGTGACTACATTTTTTTTTTTTACAGTTTCAGAAGTTTGGGGCCAAGAAAATGAACTGAGCATAGTATTACCTTTACTTTGTGTGCAATTATATCTTTCAGCTAAAAAGTATGTTTCATTACATAATCAGGACATTTTTTCCCCCACTGTCTTAACAGCTTGAGGACTTTTTTTTTCTCACATACATACATAAAAATGAAAATGAATTTCCCTAGAACACCCAATGGCAGATGAAAAGGATCCTGATTTTTGTAACTCGTATGACATAGTCATGTAACACGGCTCTCATCTAAATTACTTCAGTGGACTGATTATATGCAGCATGACGAAGAACTGCAACGAAGCAAGTTTGCATGAAAAAAAAAAAAGTAAAGGAATGGGTGAAGGTCCTTCACTGGGACGGGAGATAATGATGGAGAGTCCAGCAGCAGGACTGGTGCATAAGGGGTCTGGTTCCAGTAAGACTCAACAAACAGCTCAGATCAGAATCTAAAGTGCAGGAAAACAGCCTGTAGCTTCGAGATTAGCTTTCCTCACACTATTCCTGAGTTAAGCCAGTACAAACATCATCATGAATGCATAATTATGATTATGCACTACACTATGCATAATAGATCTTAAAATCGGGAAACAAAGAAGTAATGTAGGAATGCTATTTTCAGGCTTTTGGTTTTGAAGACAATAGAGCTTGGTGTAAGGGTAAAAGACTTTCTAGAAATAAAAACTGTTCCAAGAAAATACATTTTCTTGGAAAATTCAGATACTTATGAAACATTTACACATAAAAGACTGGCTAAAAGGGAGACAGGGACCTTGTGTTATGCTCATAACTTGAAAATAACAATGAATAAAACCCACTCCCATCTCATTTTAACATAGCTTAGGGAACTCAAAAAAATTATCACTTCTGGACTGCATAACAATAGACACAGAAGCTGACAGCTTGGCAAGTTTACATAAAGTATCCTTCAATCAGAAAAAAAAAAAAAAAATTTTTTCTTTGAAATTATTTGCACCAAAAATTTGACTATGACCCAACAAGTATTTCTGGGACTGATGGATATACTCAGACTACTATCCCAAGTTAAAATGATGGTACTGAGAGAGACTGATGCAGCCTGCTGAAAGAGTAATGATGGATCCATTTTATTTACATGTGTAGATACAGCACAAATGACGAATGGAATAGCTGGGTACATCTATGACTTCGGAATATTGATGCCAGACTCATGCCAGTCAGCATTCCACTATTTAAGCCAGTTAAGCCCCAGCAGGACTTCAGTTCCATATTCTCTAATGAGACCTTTCAGGAGCTGAAAAGCCTGTGAAGGATCCTATGTCCAAGTTCCTCAAATGGAAGCGGACAAAATATCTGAAGGAGCACACATTCAAAAGAATAACAAATTTGAACTGATCTCATAAGAGGCAGGTATTTATTTATTTTTCCTATGAAATGAAAACTCTATGCAGATGATAAGAATCATACTGGCCACCATCACACAGTGCACTGAATCTAAGCAATTAAATTAGAGCTCTATTCCACTGTTGGCTTGGACCAGTGTCATAAATAATTATTTTTAATTCCAAAAGGTATTTTTTCCTTTACTGTTTCAAAGAAAAACAAATCAGAACCCTTCTGTTTCCAATAAAATTTCCAAATCAATTTTCACACACCTGACCAAAGAAAAAAAGCCAGTTCTTAGTACTTCAATATCCCAGTGAAGTCAATAAAAGGAAAAGAAAGCTCCTCTTCAGTGCATGTGCTACGCAGCCAAGAAAGCAGCCTAACAACACAAACAGCATCAGTGACATGAAAAATCAAGCTCTAAAACAGCAAAGGCTTTAGAAATTGGCAGAATTAGAGTCCCAGCTATCAAACTACAGAAGTTCATAAAACTTTATACCAGAATTTCTCTTATTCTTGTCACAGAAGTTGACATTAAAATGCTACAGTACTCCAGCCACCCTCTCTGTTTCAAACAACTACCACATATCACTTGGCACTAATTGGTAGCAGCTGTTCAAGGCAGGCTTGAACCTAGCAGACAAAGCAGCGGGGTTTTTTCCTGCTCTCTGGAGATAGGGTTCTCAGGTGAGGTCTAAGGCTGTCTGCAGCGTGTTGCTACATCTTGCCTGGTAGCTGCCTGTGGGAGCAACCTCTTACGCGTGGTTCCCTGCCATGTCCTTTGTGAGTGGTCTCCATTTTTAAGAAAAGTAAATGAATAATGAGCTTCACGCCTGATTTTCACTACCTCAGACCATTTGCGGTCACATCAGTATCCCAAAGATGGCTGAGGCTGGCAGGGCCTCCTGAGTCTATCTGGCCCACCCCCTGCTCCAGCAGGGACACCCAGAGCAGGGGCCCAGGTCCAGGTGGTTACTGAAAATCCATAAGGCAGGAAGCTCCACAGCTTCTCCCAGCCTGCAGAGCCCAGGAGCTTCTGGCAGCTCCTGCTGATTTCAAGGGGAGCATTTGGGTGACAAACACTTGGAAACCTGCCCTCTTCCTTTCTCTGCTGCAGTTCTGACTTTTCATCAAACTTTCTTTCTACTAAGTGGTGGAACGCAAACAAGCTGTGACATCAAACACAGGCAGCAACGCTTACATTCAGTGTGGGATGGAGCATGGCTTGAAGAAAAGTCCAAAACCACTGCTAGAAGCATGCAGCTTCTGCTAAGACCTGTGGCCTATGCTGCATGCTATGCAGGCAGCACCAGCCCCTTCTCACCGAAAGTTGAAGGGAAACTTAGTTCTTAGCTCCACCTGAGCGAGAAGCCAGGCTGGGGAGCTGGGAGAATCCTGGACAAAGAGGGACACAGAGTGGGGGTGGGGGCCGCAGCTTTCCCGGGTATTATAAAAGCGCATCTTATTCTGTTTTTAATCAACGAGCCTTATCCAGCAATCAAGGCAGATATATAATAAGCTGAGCTACTCTGTAAATCTAAACATTCTCCACAAATAGAAAAGATACAGCCTGAGCTCTCTGATTGTTACTACGGCAACTATCTAAAATGAAAATCTTGTTAACCCTTTGCATGCTGTAGCCACCCGTGCATCAGTGTTAGCTGACTTCCATGCACTTATCTTTCCTTTCTCCCCCTCAAGAAATTCATAATTGTATTGCTTCACAGTAGTTATGCTCTGGTTATCCTATTTGGGACTGAAAGGATGGTGATAGTTGGTAGTTTCACACATATAGCTGAGATTTGTTACCAGCTCATTACTGGGATTACACTTCAAAAAACAACTAATAAAACATAAGAGAAAATCCCTAGATTACCTCACAAGGCCTGTGATTTTGATTAAAACCTTGACAACAAGAATGGGATGCTTTCTAGTAAATCATACTACTGCTTTTTTTTTCTTTTAGGTATGAAATTATTTGGCTGTAAATATTGCATATTTGTCAGTGGAATTATTTCTGTATAGTGCAATATAAACAGGTTACTTTTAAAGCACTTCCTTACAGCTTGTATTTGTTAAGTACTGAACAGACCTGCCTGTGATTTTAACAGAATGATCTGCTGATCTCAGTGCCTTGAAAATTCATGGGGAGGCATCTGACTTCAAGTCTCTCTTAAATGCAAGAAAATTCAGACAAAGAGAACACAGAGTTTCGTAGTTCCAGGAGAGTACTGGTGATGTTACAATCAAATCTGTGCAGTTAACCAGCTGACTACTTCAGGCATTATCATCGTAACATCCATGTGATACTGCCATGAGACAGTGAAATTCTCTCTAATTGTAGTCTCCCACAGTTTATTGCTGAAAACAACTGAAGCCAAGGAGATTTTCTTGTATTTAAACTGAATGAAGTTTGGCCCATGGACATCAATTGTATTTATTATTTTAATACTATACAAGTAGAGCAACGCTTCAGAACTAGGCAGAATTAGACTCTATGTCATTCCCAGACATGCCATTTAAGACGAGTAAGCACTATATCAATTACTGAACTGTTATTTTATGGCATTTATTTCAGTCATTTCACCAAAGACAAAGTTAAAATATCATTGCTTGGATGTTACTTGGGAACTGAATAACAGATGTAACTTAAAAAAATTAGTAAATAACATATTTTTCTTGCTAAAATCAGAATTTACATGTAACTGAACCCATATAGCTTGAAGTGGCTGAAGAAGTGTGCAGATTATCTTCACATCTTTTAGAAATGTTGTCCATGTACGACTATTAACCTTATTAAGTTTCCAGTACATTAGATTAAAGGTGCCATTTACAACTGAAATGGAATAATTATGAAATTGAATATCTTAAAATTAGTGAAATATCAATACTACAGTACTCAATTTTATTAAAAGGAAACACCAAATGAGATTTTAAGTTTGCCTAAGACTTGTTCAAGCTTTGAGAAGTGAATTGTTTTAAGAGTGCATGACAGTGCATGATGTCAGAAATCTTAGTATGTGTTATTCTTAGTTAAAGAAAATTGAACTCATTTAATAATCTAGCTTTCTTTCCATTTTACTTCTTAATAAACAACTACATTTCAAAAAAAAACAAAAAAACAAAAAACAAAACAAAACCTCACAAAACTCCTTTGGAATGTACACAATGTGAAGGACAGGCTACTGGCACCAGACAAAAGAATACCTCTGATCTGATAAATTACATTTACAGTTCAGGTAATAACCCCTGGATCAGGATGAGTGAGGTACATAACACGTGTAAGGATGGTGCTGAAATACATATACACAGGAAAAAGTTAGTTAACAAGGACTTGAATTAGTTCCTCCAATTGTATTTTTCCAAATTCTGAAATTGTTCTCATTTTCTGCTACATAATCCGATATAATGCATTGTTAGTGTGTTACCTTTTATGCCTTTTTTTTTCTAAAACATTTTTTTATTAAGTCAAATACATTTTATTTCCTTGAATTAGATTTTGTATTTAATAATAGTGTGATCACTAGATTTATCTTAGAGGCTTTCCAAACATCAAGCTTATTTATCAGTGTTGGCTTATTTCCCAGAAATATGGCCAAAATGTACTGGCTAGTCAACACACTACACACATAAGCAATTCCTCAGTTACTACAGGAATGTGTAACAATCCTGGTTTTCCACTGCATTATTCCAAGTAAGATTTTTTTTAAAATTGTTACTGCACTGACAATTTTTTGTGGACTTTTTGTTCCCTACTACCCAGGCCATTTCCATATTACCTTTGAATGGCTATGTTTCCCTTAACTCACTCACTTGCCAATAGTTTAGAACACTCTCCGTCTTCTTCTACAATGTAGACAGAATCACCAAGGTTGGAAAAGACCTATGATTCTATGGCTTCGTGGGAAATATCAGTGGTAGGTGGACAGTTGGACTGGGTGATCTTGGAGATCTGTTCCAACCTTGGGGATTCTATGGTGATTCTATCATTCTGTGATAAGGATCCTAGCTCTCTCTGTTGACTATACTATAGTTGTATATAATTGTTTTGAAAGGATTATTTGTATTTGACTTTTGTCCAGGTCAATTACAAACATTCGTCTCTGGAGAGCCAATCAGGGTCAAATGTTGTCTTCCTCTTGGGGAGAGTTTGCTGCAGGTTCACTAGACGTGCCCAACCTTCTGTGTGTTTGCTGTCTTTGGCCAGGCACAAAGGAGTCACAGGGCTTACACCATATAAAAGCATCTCTAGAAAAATTTTAAAAGGAATCAAGACTGCACACACAATTCATAATGGTTAGGACATTCATGGGGGGATATTCTACTCTGTTACTATAAATTGCTAAGTAAGCTTCTGGAATCTGGTACGCAAGAATCTCATCATCAGTCTGCAACCCCCTCTTTCCACCACCATAATCTACTCATAAAATGCTTCCTAAATCCTAGCAAACAGAAAAAAGTAACAACAAAGTTACAGCTACGAGCCAAACCTGGAAATCGCCTCTTGAAAATCAACTAAATAAGGTTTCTTTTTAATAGTACTGGTACTTTGGAATTTTGCACATAATTGCTTTGTAGATTCTCCTTGGTATATAACTAAAGGCAGCAGGAATCAATCATAAAAAAAAAAAAAAAAAAGAAAAAAAAGGGGGCAGACTGCTGGAATCTACAAGTAATTCAACAAAAACCTTATGGAAATATCTGGTATTCAGTAATGAAAAAAATTAGTCTTTCTAATTTTGGTATTTTTTAAAGAATAAATTATGTTGCAACATACGACTTACTTTCAGGAAAAAGACCCCAAACAGTCCTTTGTTCTGTAGGCAATATATATATATATATATGATAATAAAATAGAGAATATTGCAAAGTTTCCAAATTCTGGATAAATGATAAATGTTTTCTCTAAAGACAGCCCTGGCATAAAGTGCATAAAATAAAATATTCAGTGTAATTTTATGCAAATGCCAGGTTCAAGACTAACAATTAACAAATGAAATCAAATTTGCCCAGGCATATCTGTTCAGCTATGCAGACTCATCTTTAGTTCCATAATAGACAAGCAAATAGGCAGTGGGTCATATTTTACTCAGAGAAACACAGACACTATTTCCATTGACGTCAAAAGTAACTGCACCTGTGGCTGGGAAAACGGAATTTAACTCAGTCTTTGTAGGTCATTTTTTCTCTGTACTTTCTCTGCCTGTTAAGATTTTTTTTAATATTAATAATTTCATTTCATAGTGAAAAAAAAATACTATGTTTGTTATTGTTTTTTTTTCTCTCTCTTAGACTTTAAGGTTGAGTGTTGAAGTATGCTATTTCAGCATTGTTTCAGATCAAAGTAGTAGTTTTTCTGGGGCAAAGCTCAAGAATTACAGGCTTTGGACTACCTAAGCATTTACCTGTACGAAGAAAAAAAACAAGAAAACAAAACTTTTCTCTATTTCATTTCAGTTTATAAAAGTTAACGTTGCAGCAAGACCGACCTCTCTTAGTTTATTTTATACATACCATCAGTATGCGTAAAGCTGTCATTTCAGGGACTAAGGAATTCAATCCATTACATTTCTTTTCTCCTGAAAGTGATTACCAGTTAAAGAAATACCAGTCAGCTTAATCATCGCAGGAAAACCCACAAAATGGACACATTCCTGCTAAGAGTGAAATCAGTGACACACACTCCATTGCTTGTATTTATAAATCACCAATATTTCTGTCTAATATATGAAAGAACAAGGATCAGAGGAAAACCGATAAAACCAAGGAAAGCACATGCCAACCTCAACACAACAAGAAGAGTTATGGTACTAAAATGATGAATGCACTAAAAGCATAATTAACTTGGTAAAGAGTGCTAGTAACATGTATATGAACACAGTGACATACAGTTGATTCTAGGAACTAGCATTTTTTGTATCTGAGTATCTTTGTAAGTGCATCCTCACACATTCCCCAGCATTGTGCTACATGTGCTCCAATCCGCAGCACTTGAGGAGAGCCAAGTAGCTACATTCATACATTTTTTCTTTAAGCTTGCTGCAATTAAGAATGACCATGTATTTTCAGATTATGTTGAGGGACACCTGCAGCACCATGTTCTTCAAGTGCCTTTGAGGACATATGCTTTGCAAATAGCTTCACGATTTAACTCCTGGAGGAACAGTAACTCCTTACATTGTTGCTTCAAAAAAATACATTTATCCATCCCTGTAGAGGTCTAACTTTAAATCCTTATTTCAGAAGCTGGAAAGGTGAATGAGTCTCCCAGGCAAAGTACTTGCTACCACTACTTGCGCTGTCTATTCAGAGAACAGCAGGTCTTGCCCAAAGAGACTGGGAAGGAAGGAAACAGCAGAGTTTCCTCCAAAATCTGTATTTAAATGTAGGTATATATTTTTTTTATTTTATTTTGTTTTGTTTTGTTTTGCTTGTTTTAACAATAATTGGTTTTTTTTAATAATAATTGTTTTAACTGTGAGTAGTTATATAAGAGTTTCTATCTATTTAAGACTCTTGGGGTTGGTTAGGCTCTATCTTATAAAAGTCATAAAGCTTCATTTTACTTCCCAAACATTAAGTTCTGTGTGAAAGAAATGTAAAAAATTCCTTTTCCAATATCATTTCTAAAAGAACTCAATCACATACATGTTCCTTAAACAACAACAGCAACAACAACAAAAGCAAGCAAACAAACATAAATCTGGCAGAAACAGATTTTTTTTTAATATTCAAATAACTTTGTAAAAGAATTCATCCATCTTAAAATCATGTGGATGGGTACACCGCCAATAGAAACTGCACTGAAACAGATAAAAGACACAGCGAGTGAATAAGGCCATTACATAAGAAAAGCTCTAAAATCTTTGTCTGTATCACTGTTTTATTTGGTTAAAGTATTTTAGAAGCCAAAATGAAGGATCTAAACTCATTTATAATAAACTGAATCCTTCATATCATTTATCAACAGAAGTTTTTCTAGCTTTCATTAGTTGTGAAAGATTTAATGTTTAATAAATTGAATAACTATAATTTATACAGATTCCTAACTTCTTTCATACACGGGTATTTTCTCTCTTAGCATCTTTCATCTTATTTTTCATTACATTCTGTTATAGTTTCTATTTCACCTAGTGTTTTAGTGACTGGTCAGAAAAAAAGGAGAAGAAAGAGATACGAGAGGAGTCCTGAAATCTCCTTTCTCACGCTGAACACTACAAAATTCAGAAATCATTCAACAGACATTAGCTAATCACTACCACACTGAAGGATTACATTATATAACAAGAGATGCACAAACTTCCATTAAGAAACATTTGACTTCGAACTACATGCTAAAATCAACAGGAATATACTATCTTAAATACTTGAGCAAAACTCAGTAAAAGATACAGTAGGCAAACATTGTAGTCAGCTCAGCAGTGATTACCAACTCATGCTCCAAATTCACTATAAAATGAAAATCAATATTTCCACAAGTTCCTGCAACATAAAAGATAACCTTCATTGATTTTTCTAGACTTAGGCCTCACTGATAAAATCTAATATAAATTTTCAACCACGAGGATTTGGATCAGAGCAGGGGTGATAAGTCCTGCACATCTCTTAAGAGGTGGAGAATTTTTTTTTTTAAAGTGCACGTTCATACTATTTATAATTTGCCCTGTGCAAGTGAAAGCCTTTTCCACCAGTGCTATCAGGAATCTCTTCTAATTTTTATTACTGTGAGGCTAAAGCCTGTTCCAGATAATTTGGAAATTTCAGGGGAATTGTGATAGGGCTGATGGTGCAGCCCTGGCTGACTTGAGAAAAGAGCTAACCCGTAATAGCCTCCATGGCCGTGCTGATTAAATGTTGCCATAGATGAAAGGCCTGCCATCGCCGCAATAAATTAACCAATCACACAAATCCCAAGTCAGTGCTAATCCTTCCTTGATACTCTGATCCTCTGATCAGCTCAAGGAGGTAAAGAAACTGGCTTGTGACGCTTGGTGCTCTAACCCCTGGATTTCATGTACACAACGAGCTAATGATATCTTGCTGACCAGTTCAATGGGATGAACTTCTCTCACAACCCTTAGGGAACACTGTGGCCTTCTTTAAAAAAAATGACAAGCACATGGCAGGTTTAGTGTTTTATGACGACACTGCAGGAAAACTAACCATCACTTGTTAACCACAGCAAGCATCAATCCGAACCCATGCCGCATTTTACCAGTGAAAGTGATGGACTGAACAGAAACCGAGACACTAAACAAAGATGAATCATTCAAGTAATTGGGATCAAGCTGCACAGCTTTTATTAGGGAAGTCTGCTACCTTTTGTATTAGGCTGATTTTTATCCTCTCCTTACAATTTGGGGGCTTGGGGGAAGCAGGCAGGAGGACGCATGCACATGCTTGAGATTGAGAGTCCCTTTCCTTCATACACACACTCAATTGTACTGCCACAGCATGATTATAATCAGATTTAGACATAGACTCATTTAATCAATTAACAGAAGGTCTGAACACATGCAGCATTTTCTCATTAATTATGTGAATGCTGCCTTTCCAATACACTTTGTGAAATTGAGTCTGTGCAGTCTGCATTAGTGTACTTCATAATTGGGGAAACTCTTTTTTTTTTTTTGCAGTAATTGGTTGCTAAAACTACGAAAGCTCTGGGGTTTGCCTCTAGGGCTTCCACACATAAAGAGTTTTGAAAGTACTTCATTATCTCTCCTGGTCAGTTCTGTGAAATTAAAACTGTTTTTCCCTTCTTTTTTGAGGAAGTGGTTTGAAAGGAGAGTTACTACAAAATACATACATACATGTCCATGCCTGTGTGCTCATGCAAATATGTACACACACACATAAAATCACACAACTCTGACTTGGCTCAGATTGTACCATCACTGGAGTCAATGCATGCACAAAGCTCACAGGATTTGACTATTATTAATTCATTTTACTGAGGAACAATAGATCTCCAGATATAAATAGGTTGCCCAACTTCTTCGAGAGTAATTTCTTTTTCCAAACATTCACAGTCAAATCATATTTGAGTGAATTGCTAAGGTCAAAGGATTTGGGATATTGTCCAAGTGTTCAGAATGGATACAATCTACAAAAACTAGCCTGTAATTTGGAAGAGCCACAGGAACAAGAGAATCAAGTGCTTGCCATTTCTTGCCTTCATGTGAATGTTTTGTCTAACTTTTCATTCCTCTCCTCTCTTCTGGGGGGATATACTTGAGCATTCTTGCCCCTGCTCTCACATCCATGTGACTTTCCCTCCTAGCCTCCTCACATTGCTGGGCTCCCAACAGTAAGTCCAGCAGCAAGCCTTGTGGGATTTAATTAGTAAGAATACTAAAAGAACACAACTCCCTCATCATAATGCATTGTGGGCAAACATTTCCCCATAACATAGCTAGATCTGGCAAAAGCTGTATTCCAAGAAAAGCAGATGTTAATGCAGTCCAGAAAGGTACTTAAGGTAAGTGTGATTCAATAGAACCACAGAGGTTGGAAGAAATTAAATGGGGCTCTTCTGTCAAATTTAATCCTTTTGATTTTACCTCCGATGCCTCATATCGGTTAATATCTATCTACTCTAATGCTGCACTTATCCAAGTTAACTATGCTGCCTACTTAATATTTTAACTTTTACTGGCTATCAGACCAGTACAGAAGATCATTCTTTATGATAAATCATTAAAATAATACGCTTTAAAAGTAATACCAAGTGGAAGTGGTTTTTGCACAGATGAAGATTCTCAGACTTAATAGTCCACAGTAGAGCTTAAACTAGAACGAGCAATAGTTAAAAAAAAATTAATGAACAAAAAAGTAAGGTTGCTTATTTATATGTACCGGTATTTGTACTTTGCGAGGAAGGACAAAAGCTGCAGTGTTCTTGTGAAAGAGTTATACACGCTTTATGTTCTTTGCTTCATAACATAATTGTTTAATATTCATACAGTAGCGTTATACAAAGTAAAAGATCCATTCCATCTTGGCTGAGTTAGGGTCTTTTGTAAGTCCAAATGCACCCCCTGCCAACTAACGCAGTGGCCATGGGCATATTTGATCCTCACTTTCAGAATATCATTGGACTGCCTGATACGATTATAAACATAACCCGTAATTTGAACAAAGATGCACCATATTTTCTCATTAAGATCTCCATTTCTGCCTGCACAAGTGAAAATGGAAAAAATGCATATACAACAGTGATTGCCCATACCACGCTTGAGGACCACAGATGGAGTCCATGCTCTGAAAACTTCAGTGGCTGGCTAACAAAAGCTCTATCTTCTGCTTTTCTGCAAATAGCATGGATAGACTATATTACAATATCCTTAGAGAAGCTAAAATAGCATACAGAAGGGAGACTTATAGTGCTATATTCATCTTTTCTCACAGAATCATAAAACTCATAGTACAGCAGGCACAGAATCCATTGCCATCAAACCACTAAAAAAGACAGCAGGAAAGAGAACTTGCACAATTTTACTTGGATCAGAGAAAGTGGACTTTGTCCCAAACATTGATTCTTTTATATTTCTGCAGGAATGTTTCTGTCATTGTTTAAGAAGAGAAGGAAAAAAAAAGATGACTACCTTGATGTTTTAACTAATCTCTGTTATATACCATCCTACACTAGTACTGTGGAAGCAGGCAAATTAAAAGGCCTACAGATTATCTTAATGCATATGTGAGTACGTAAAAATAGTCTTCATTATGCATTCTTCTTCAGGTGACAATCTCACTGACTGCATTGTCTGTTTTGTCCAAATAGCAATAACAAGAAAGTAGATGAATCTGTTGCAGGCAAAGCCATCTTCGGTCCTATTTCCTCCATTTACATTATGTCCATGTTTTTGTAACTCTTCATGTAGGAGGTGTTTGGTGTTTTGAATTGCCATTTACTGAGCAAATCTCCATCACCAGTGCCTGCAGAGGGGACAGGGTGGCTCAGGCAGTGTCAGCGCTGTCTGAGCTGCAGCACCACAGCGTTATTTTAAGGTCAACAATACGCTTGCAGTGACTTCACAAAGAAAGTGGGTCAATCAGGTAATTGCATAGTGTACCCAAACAGGACAAGCTTTATCAGCAGAACTGCTGTTAAATAACAAGGGTAGGAACACAAAAATACAGCGCGTGAGAAGAACTAATTTGAAAGATATAACTCGCACATTTCTGTCTGCAGACTGTATGATCTTCTTACCGAATTCTTTGTTAAAGAACAAAGTAATCAAATTTTAAAGTTTTTACTACAATAACCTTGGATCCCCTGGGGAATATTCAGTGAAATATGAGAGAGGTTTTAATACCTGGAAGCACAGCTGCATTATGGTAAGGTCAATTTAGGAGCACTATTGAGACTCTAGGCCATAATGACTCCATATGGAGCCGGATAGTAGCTAAGGTAATAAACTTTCACAGTGTGATTTCTTTGCTCAGTGCAATAGTAGCATAATTCGGCAGTTACTCATCTTTCATTCAATGGAGAAGGTTTTTTTCCCCCTTTTTAAGAGCTACCATGTGCTCATTCTTTCACAGAAGGTTTACAAATCCAAAGAAAACATTAACTGAATTCCAAATGAAAAACTCTGAATTTTATGAGTGTCTGAATGTTGCAGAAAGGAAAAATTCCTCCGCTCTCAACCCCTACTCAAAGATGTTTCCGTTTGTCTTAAAAACTGGTGTTAAATAGATATCGGCCTTAGCTTCCATAGTAATAAGAAGACACTAAATGCATTTAAGGACAGAGAAATAAGAAATTGGGGACAGCTGCGGACAGCAGATTTGGGACACTGGTATCATGTATGTAACAAATCTTTATTAATAAGTACATTAAATCCCATATTTTTCATTTATAACTGCTGCATAATTTCCTGTTAACACTTCATGTAAATTCCAGATAAGGTAATAATTTTTTTTCAGAATTCTATTTCTGTTTCATTATATGTTCTACACTCTGCCCCACAGGTCAGTCGCATGATTGAAGTTTTATGCCTCATTAAAATTCCCCTAGTTAAAACATGGAGACAGAATTTTGGTAATTCCTTTCTCCACAACTACAATTAAACATTCCACTGGATTCCTGTATTACTGCAATCCAAGTTTAAAAATTACTGTATGGCGAGATGGTCAAGGGGTCTAAATGTCCTAAACATAAGGCTCTTATCTTTCTTTGCTCCAGTGGCTGAAAAACCCTGCACCACCACCTCCCAGTTCAGTATTTCTAGCTAGCAGCTGCTATCAGAAACCTAAATAACAAAAATATGCAAACTTGCACACTAATTCCCTTTGGAGATAGATCTTGGCTGCAGCCCTGTCATAAATCAGAGAATTTCGATATGAAATGAGGCAAGCAGCTCTAATCATTTCTGCATTTCAAATTGGATCACTGGCTCAATCACTGGGCTTTTTTAAACTGCTTGCCTAAGAGCAAATGTGAGGCGGGAGATAATTCTGAAGAAATCTCTTCTTTTGTGGCCGTAGAACTCTTTTAACTGTTTCAAGACTGAAGGCCACATTTCAGTGATAATAACATATATCTGCTGTGTGAGATATGGATCCTTAAAGACATCTTCCCTCTCTTTCAACTCATAGAATTCCATCAATATCTGCATATATTATATATATTAATATATGTGCATGTGCATATGGGTGTTTGTGTGCACAAAAAGAGAGGGACAGAAAAGACGAGAGAAATATCTGACATGTAGCCTCAGCGTATTTCCTTTTCGAATTTTCTCATCTTCCTTGACTCGGTGTGGGTTTCAATTGCTGCCACTACCACGTAGTTAACTTTCTATATATATAGCCAAGCTCTTTGGAAATTTCTTTAAAAACGAAAACCAAACTGGAAAGGAAATAAGAAGGAAATTTAAGATACAGGGTCTCAATTTCATGAGTGCAGTAACCCTCACCTACCCAGTGTCTGGCACAGAAGAAAAGGCAAACAAATAAAATGAAAGGAAACAAAAGTCTTCTGTAATCCTATACAACATGCAAAGGTCTCCTTCTTACACAACAGAGTCTTGAAATTCTCTGTTACTATACCCCTGATTTTCTCTTTTCATGCTTTTTCTAACTCTGAAAACAATATATCACAAAAAATTACCCTTAGAGTCAATTACTGTGCAAACAGCATCCTCTTGACTATTTTTATGCTTGGAGTATCCCCTTTTTCACCCAGATGATACTGTAGGCTTGTTGCAGTTTCAGTGTCTTCATTGCAATGCTTTGAAATTGAATTTAACTCTATTATCAGTAGGCTTTTGTAATCTCACGTAAGCCTAATAGCGATCAGATGGAATTTTATAGCCAAGGTCCCTGAATTTTGAGGACTAGTTTAAAATGTTTCTCTTTTTTCGTTTGTTTGTTTCAGACAGTTAAAAAGTATTCCCCACATCATTTTTTTTTTTCTCCTATTTTCTCTTTCTGACACTTCATCCTGTATTTTCCTTCTGGGAGCTGGATTTTCCCTTTGGATACATAATATTCTGCTCTCTCCCCATATATTCCTTTCATTTTACGAAATTCAGTAAACTACTTCATTCAGCACTGATGGTTTTAGTATCATCGTGCAATATTAGTGCAGCAGATATAATGCAAGCAATATAGTTTCACATTTTCTCCATCAAGTTTGAAAAAATGCTGGTAGCTAAGAGGATCCACAAACTCTGTGTTGTCTCCCACATTCAGTTCTCTCCAGGTTTGAATACACATGTGTATTTTTTGTATGTATCTGTGTTTATTTATTTATAAATGTGTGTGCGCACAGGTGAATTTTTTTCAGGCGCTTTGACAGCTGTAATGGCCATATTGTCAGTGTTCTATTTTGCTCTGCACATATGAAAGGCAAATCCAGAGGACTCCAGTCAGGATTGCCAGAGATTACACTGAGTAGCCCAGTCCACCAGTCTGTGTGCCCTTGTTCCTTGCAGCACACAGGACTAAAAGTTGGAGCCAGCACATTCATTTTCAAATGATGCAACAGAGCACTCTTTTTTTTTTTTTCTTTTTTTTTTTCTTCTTGGTAACCGATCTTATTTGAAAAAGACTCCTAATTCATTCCCCTATGTCTGAATAAAGTTTGGCAGAGGGGTAAAGCCAAAGGTGATTCTACCAGCCTAATCACGGGGCTGATGACCACAGGACAGTGCTGGGCCTCAGGGCCTGCAGATCACGCCAAAAGGCAGCACACCTAGATCATAGCCCAGCCACACTAGCACCAGACCGACGTGATGCTTTTACTCTTCCATTCAAAACAATGTGTCCAATGTTAATACATCAAGCCTCATGGGGTCTTGCCCGTTAAGTTTGAGGATTTGAATCTCATGAATGCAGAATCTGCATTGTTCTCAGCTGAGGTCACTTTGCTGTGCATGTAGGAACAAGCGGCCTGCTTCAGCAGCTTACAAGTGTAAAAGAATTGTCAAACTCATTTTGAGCTCACCTCTGTTTCTTCTGTGTCTCAGGGCATGCAATCAAAAATCCTCATGGTTCACTGGGGAGATGAAGCCATGCATTAAAGCTATTTCAGGAACAGAGTGCTTGGTGTTACTTCTCTCACTCGCCTAACCATCAGTGATAAACACTTAGACAACCTCACATTATTCCACTAATCCCGTCTGTATTTGTACACTCAGAAAGGCCCCAAACTCCACAAAGTAGCACACGTAAGACTGCAGCCCTATATCAGGTCTGAAATTATGCTCCCAAGTACCACATGCATCATGATTTAAGTGATAAAGTAGGTGCCAACAGAAGTTCGATTAAACAACCATTACTCTTCTAATGTATGTTATCATACTTTTCCCTCTATCCAATTTGGTTTAAAAAGTCCTGTTAATTACTGTAACAGTTCACCTAAAAAATGATGCACAAACAGACAGTTCACTGTAGAGTTTTAATTTTAAGTTAATTCTGAGATATTAACTCTTTCTTCTTTGTATATATGTAAAATCAATGTCTACTAAAAATTTGAAAATTCAACCTATCTAATGTTGAAATGCTTAACTGTGGCCTCAAGTCTCTTGTACAGAACGCTAAATAAAGGCAAGTTGTAACAGTTTATGGAAAACATCTGTTTTAATTCAGATGTTTCTCATAAGAACAGGATGTAGCACAGTTGTGGACAGGTGCACAGAGCTGCAGTACGCCACCAAGTTACATATTTTTTTCTCCCTAGGGACAAATATAAAATTTACTGGTTACCATGCTGCTTCTGTTTTCCTCGTCAGCGCAGCAGATTTAAATAGCTTTTCTGAGCCTGGGTGCACAGTGGCTTCTCAGTTATTAAAATTCAATGCGGTAGTACTAAAATTCTAATATTTATAATCTAATGAAACATTTCAGGTTTCAAAATCCTAAAAAGTGTCAATCTGATGTCATAATAATAGAGGAGTTCAGATAAAACATCAAGACTGTAAAGGCTGCAAAACTTCTTCTTTGCAGTACTTGTAGGAAAGGAATTTTCTTCCTCATTAGGACCCAAAGACAGAGGAGAGAAATTTGTGAGTTCTCTGTCAGAAGGTGCCTGTGCAACCTATTATCTCCCACTGAGTTTGCATGGTGTGATACCTTGAAAAGATTTTCCTTGAGAAATGTTTGTTGGGAGAAAGAAAAAGGAACCCTGTAAGGTGTGAAATTCAGCCTTTGTATTAATTCCTTCTTTTCTCCTTCCTGAGTTCACCTTTTAACTGGGGCATTCAGAGAAAAGAAGAAGGTCACAAAAAATCAAGGACCAGAAATAAACTGTCCCAGCTGTAATCCTGAGACATTGCTACACTGAGAGAAGATTTACATTTTAGTTTACCTCTGATCTTAATGTCCACCTGTTATGTGGATGAAAGAAACAAAACCCCTCTCGTCTTGCATACATTTGCTACACTACTGTTCAGGGGGCCAGATCAAGCACTCCACTATATATTACATGGGACAGAAAGTTGTCAGAGGCTGACTGCTATAAAAATCCTGAATTCTAAAGGTCATTTTTCACTCTGTTTATGCCTGGAATATTAAATAGAGAGACAATGATAAACAATATAGTGAACTAAATAATATTGAATATGAACAAATTTATAGAAAAATATGGAAAAAACTCACAATCTACAGAATGTAAGGCTTTCACAGCTCACTGTCTCATTTTATACTTTGTTTTCATTTTTTATTTTTTTCCTTGAAACTATACATGCTATTATGACAATATTTAAATCCCCAGATAAAATTGCTACATCCTGAGTCAAAACTTACGTAAGTCCTGAGTGTTTTCAAGTTAAATTAAACACAATTAATACTGAATAAAGTTGAATTCTTTCACTGATACCCTTGTAGTGGTAAAAAACACAACAGCGTTCATTGCTCTGCACTCCACCTTCCAAGACGCCACGTCTCACTTCTACTCCCTCACACACACTGTACAAAAGGTACAATTACACAGATCAGAATCTCTCCACTGATCACTGACAAGCTAGCCATGATCTCACTTCAGACTCTGGAGAACTTTCTGAGCAATTTTTCTTACACAATCTGCATCTTCTCACCTAATTTATTTATTTATTTATTTAACATGGAGAGTTGCAAAAATGCTTTATAACTCATTATAAAATGGGACTCAAATTCAAAAACCTCTTAAATTTCAAGCACTTCTCAAATTCATTTTGAAAGCAGAGTATAAAATGAACGTGAAAATGATGGCTCATACTCTCAATCTCAAGGGAATCAAGAACCACAGTAGCATTGCCTAGATGGCCTAGATGGCCACCAAGAAGGAAGTGACTGTATCTACCTGAGGGGTTTCCTCAAAAACAACCTTGAGCGACATCCTGTTCTCCAGAACAAAGCTAGATTCAGATGTGACAAGAGGACATAGGCTTGTTCAAAAAGCAAAAACATCTAATGAATAATCCAACTACACTGGAAAAATAATCATGCTGGTCAAAGTAAATATACTTTATAAAAAAAAAAAAAGATTGAAAGTATGATTCCACCATCCCCATTACGATTGAGACTGAACAACAATAGCCTTACGTTTTCTTCAGTCTTGTTGACTCAGCCAAAAATATAGTTAACAGCTCTCATAGTAAGGAGACGGAGATTCATTTAAAACAAGCACAGTTCAGATCAGAGGTAATACATTTCTCTTAATATGCTCTTTTAAATATTGAGAAAGAGAAGACTAAGAAGACTACCATATGATAAAAAAAGATTTTTTTCTCATTCTGCTTTCCATCTCTGCTTCATTTTACACAGGAATCTTTTCTCTTTACAATTCAGTGCAATTTAAGTATGCTTGTGTAAACATGGATTATACCACATCAGAAACCAAGTTAGCTATCTCAAGAGAATTTGTATCTCTGCTGTGTGTAAGTAAGCAGATTAATTCCGAGATCAGGCATTACCTAATGCATTTTCAATTCAATTTCTTCTTTTCTTTCTGCACACAAGATCAGGGAAGTGGGATTATTTTATTAATTTAACTAATATTTTGCATGTTTTCCCTGTTATCTTTCTTTCCTCCAAAAATTTTGTTAGCGCCTAGTATGAGAGACTTAGTATGAGCAAGGATGTGTAAAGACAAGAGACCTAAGCCCTCAACACCATACCGAGAAATAAATGACATAGGGAATGACAAAGTTTTCCTCCCACTGCACTACCAGAAATAAGGAGTCCTCACGTATTTCAAATACTGATCTACAGTGGCACATCCTGCCTGGGGTAAGCTCAGTTATTGTATGAAATTTAGGAGGAGATTATTATTTATTCATTAACATTTATGCTGCTTTTATGGAAAATCTCGGAAGTAGTGCATGAGCCAGTTTGTTTTTATTACAGCAGTGCCTCCTAGCACTGTTTAAGGTAAGGGTCTGTCAACATATCACAAAAGCATAGGATTTACTATGTAAGATCAGTCCACTCGCCCATCAAGCCTGCTAGCTTGCCTCTAGCAATACCCATACCTGATGCTTAAGCAGATTGAAAATTAAGCCACAATACACTTGACTTGCTGTGTAACGTAAAATTCAGGTGGGGCAGAGTCAAGAGAATCCTTCTTTGTGTCTTTAGTGGGCACCTACTATCAAAAGACAAGACTTGATTACATCTATATAGCTAGCAAAGTAACAGCAAGCAATATAAGTGTATACCTTTATTGATCAGCCCTGTGATGAGCCACAGCAATGACTGTGCTACCTTGGGCAGAGAAACTAATCACAAACACATGTTCCACACAATTACTGATCATTGTGTTGGTTTCCTTTGGCTCAAAATCAGCACCAAACTTTAACTCCAGTCAGTGCATACTAAGTAACCTGAATGGATGGAGCTGGGCATGAAGGAAGAGCAAGTCCTTGGGCACAGTTGAAGGAGTCTTGAAGGTCAGTAAGAAAAAGGACAGAGAAATTAGAGAATGGAGAAGGAAATGTGGCTGTTAAGAATATGATAAGAACAACAACAACAAAATACTGGGGAATAAAGAAACAATTAATTTAGTGACAGAAAGAGAAGAGTGGACAAGAACAGACTGGAAAGGTGAGGAGAGAGGTGAGAGGGAGAGTAACGATCAGAGGCAGAGGGAAAGTGAGGTGTTAAGGGAATTATGCAGATGGAAGTGAAATTACATGGAGAGAGAGCAGTTGTGGTGTGGATAGAGTTGTAAAATATAAGCATCAAATTCCCTGACAGAACTTCAGCTTTCCCACATCATTCTGGACTATTTTCTTTTTAGGACTCTACAGTCCCACATTATCAGGTACTCTGACAGAAATATTCAGAAAATGAATGAGATGTTAAAAGTTAAGTTTCCGCAGGAAGATATGGAACAGCAGAAACTGTTAAATAAATTTACTAAACAATCAATAAATAAAAATATATATGTAGAGTAGGGCAGTTAATGCTGAAGTTGATGCAGATCTAAAGCCATTTGGAGAATGCTTTTTCCCCAAGTTAAGGATAAGAAGGACATTTCTACTCCCTAAACTACACGCTATAGTTGGTAATTCTCCCATATATTAGTTTCCTTACATCCAAACCATGTCATCCTCGCCAGGATCTGCACAAATGCAGCTATAATCTATAGTGCATGCCATGACATGTAAGCTGAATCCTGTGTACAGCCCCAAACTCACCCTGACACAAAAAAGAGGGAATTTTTTTCTAAAAATACATGATTTTTTTTCCTAGACATTTGTGAAATTAGTTATTTTAGTTGTCAACCATTCCAGAAAATGATGTTCATATCTAAAGTTAAAATTAATACAAATGACTGAAGAGGCACAGCCTCATTACAAAGGATTTATACACAAACCCTCTTATCAATACCAACCTCCTAGTTCTTAGACTCCCAAAGACAGAAATATGGAGCTACAAATAACATTCATTTCCCAATTACTATGCCAACCAGCTCTTTTTATTATAGGCTGTATTTGCATTTGACTGACTGGCCTATTGGAAGCATAGCACTGCTAGACCACAATCAAACATTTTCTCTTTTTCAAAGACATAATCCAGACTATGCACACCAGTGCGATATCAATTGGTTTCATCATTCCTTTACATGATGAGGGACACCACTCTTTGCAAATCTGGATTTTTAAAAATAACTTCATGTTCCAATTTTAACCCATCTCACAAAATGGTGAGAAATTTGTGCAGTGTAGTTGTCTGATAGACTACTTACTTTCTTCTGTTTTTCCTTAGTGGTACATTTGGGAATACATTTTCTTTCTAGTAGCTATCTGCATGTGATATTCATAAAAAGTTTCATTTTTTCTATCATGAAGAGAGTGATTCCTGCAAGACTAACTTTTATTTGCAATTTTTATGTGAAGAGCTTAAAAAAATTAGTTCAATTCATAGTCTGGTGACGTACAACTCTTTGGGTGTCTGCTAATCATTCAGGGGATAATCTTGTAACGCAGGCATTCGTTTAACCTGTAGGAAACCTGAGACCTTCAGAGTGCTGTCAAGCAGGCCCATTAATCTCTTTGTACCTTGATCTCCTATTTTAAAAATGGTGATCAAATTATACATTTCTCCCGCTCTTTGTCTGTGTTTTCTCTATGGCCTCTAAATTCTTTCAGGAAGTGATTTCTTTTTT
Organism: Chrysolophus pictus; assembly: GCA_037305975.1. Lineage (NCBI taxonomy): Eukaryota > Metazoa > Chordata > Aves > Galliformes > Phasianidae > Chrysolophus > Chrysolophus pictus. The sequence goes on along the minus strand of CM074577.1, from coordinate 76,885,408 downwards.
ATCACGGTCTTGATTCAGACATAATAATATTGACAGCAAGATCTGTTTAATAGGCTAGTCTGGATACCAAAAACTTCTTGGCATAGAGAGTAGACATCAAATAAAAATATAAACAAAGTTAAATAAAATTCTAGAGTAAAAATAAATGTTCGTATTATTTATACATGTAAAATTAGTTATAATCTCCCCCTGTTTCATCTCATTCTAACTGCTTCAGATTCAGGCTTGAAATGAAGCTCTGACTTCACTCACATGCAAGTTTAACAGAAGGTTTTCACATGCTGTATGTAGGCAACATGAGGGAACATTGTGTTATTATAAAGGTAGAATTATGGCTCTTCATTCTGTATTTAGTGAGAAAAAAGGGATATCCATGGAAAAAAAAACACCTTACTTCTTCAGATATATTCAGTTGTCTTAGTGACAATTCTTGCTTTATGTATATCTGGGAGTAAGGCAGAAAACTGTAGTGCTGGGTTTTGCATTGTATTTAAAATTAGCCTCATTGTGTCTCAAATTAGCCTCCTTTCTCACCCCACTTATGCACCTGGAAATCTATATCTAGCACATTTTGGCTTCTGAAATAAAGGACAATTGAAAACCGACAGTATTCCATGAATTTTAAACTATACCCCATTTTAGAATTAAGACCGCAAAAGAAAGAAATAATTAGAAGAATTAAAATTGTTCAAAAAAGTCTAAGTTTTAAATAAATCAGTATTTAAATTTGACTGCTCTAAGAATCTACCTTGTCACTAATTCAGTGAAGGCCATGTTGTAGAAGTGTAGAAGCATGTGAGAAAACACCTACTTTTTTGTATGCAAATACCACAGTGTAGTATCAGAACAATTCCTTTGGAGTGCCCCAAGATTAAAATACTTCCATATAGTTGGGGAAATAAAGAAAAATCCATCTTGAAAAAGAATCTGTTCTGCTCTGTGATACAGTATCTAAAATCATGATGAATTTCATAGACTTCAAAGATAAATTATTCCCAGTTTTTCTGGGATGAATCAAAAATGTCTCTGCTCCTCCTCCTATTTGTTAAAAATAAAAGTAAAATAAAATCTGTATCTTCACTATTCAGACTGAACCCAAAATTATGCCTTTTTCAATGAAAATATGGAAATGCTTCACTTTTTATGGGCAAAATAGTACTCAAATATGCACATGTTATAGGCGAAGAATATAAATCTACTTTGATATTTGATATTTGGTATTTCTTTATTCTTTTTTCAATTCAGAGTTTTCACATATGATTATATTGAAAGAGTAAGCAACGGCATTTATTTGATTTGAAAGGCAATATGGTGATAGTGAATTCAGTCATGCTTTTACTGTTAACACTGGTGCGATGATTTATTCATTTGTCATTCCACTTATTTTTGTGCTTGAAGAAACATAAATTACAGTTACACCTCTTTATAACTACCATTTGGCACATATGCGATACTGGTACTGACATACCATACATAATTAGAGGGGCATGTGACATTAAACTTATTTTGTTTCAAATCAGAAACTTTCTGACTTTGTCTAATGAAAGCTACCACTCCTGTCTGGAATATGTTCATCTCTCAGAGAACAGCGTTATAAATTTAGATCGGTTTGTCAAATGTGAAGAATTGTAATCGAGCTGTTAACAGTGAAAGAAATCAAAGTCAAGCCACAAGTTAGAGTTTAAGATGAGAAACAGTCAGTAATGAGTGACATTACTGAAACTGAAATGATTGGTAAACCCAGTCTAGGTCTCAGAACATTGGTAGGCACAATAGAATCCATCTAAATACAGATGTGGGCATCCAAACAAGAAGCTAAAACATGGCAATCTCCAAAGTTGTTTTTATTATGCACTGGAGTGATTTCAGAGATCTATTAAAATATCTCTTGTGGTCATTCTTTCTAGAACAGTTCAGAACAATCCTGCTACTTCCCTAGCTCAGTGAGCTACACATGGAGCTCTCTGATTCCAGCTTGAGCCACAGAACTAGTGGCACTCCTATTTTATAGTGAAATGATAAAAACAATTGCTAACATGACTATTAACTTCTAAGTTTTTAATTTATGCTGTTCGACTTTTTCATTTATAACACAGGAAACATTCATGTTCTTGAGGAGAAACAGAAAGTGGCACTCAAACAATCCACACAAGTACCCATGGGCATTCGGTCTACTTGACCCAAAACTGAAAGATCTATGGAAACAGTAACCGTATTGTACAGCAAAACAGCATTTATGACACTCTGTGTTTTCTTAGTGTTCACCTCCACCAGTAACCGTACACTGCTGGCACTGGTAACAAGTTTGTCATTGAAAGATTACTGTTGGCAGCACATGAACTTCTGAGCTTTTCAAAGTAAGTTTGGCACTGGGCACTAAAAAGGTTCACCATCACTGATACAGATTATATATTTCTTTATCAGCCAATGAGTTTAAACATTCCCATCTAAATCAATGCTTCCAATTTTTTTATATTTTCTTTCACTAGATTAATGGATGTAGGAAGAATTCCCTGAAATCATCTGCAAACTTGCTGCCTTTTTGATTCACCATGTCTGTAAAGCTCATGTCTGCTGCTTTATTGTGATGTAACTGCTGTTTATTAAACTAATCTTCATAATCTCAGCTTTAACTTTTGCCTCCCACACTTGCTTGTTGCCATTGTATTCGGGGCTGGTGTAAGCCCAGGATCCAAGGTAACTGAGATCAGCAGCTGTCCTCTTAGTATCAGGTTCAGATACTAAGACAGAGTTCAGATAGAGTCTAGCACAAAGGAGCAGCAGTTCCTGACTAGAACCTCAACATGCTGCAGCACTACAGATGTTAAAAATCATAACAATCATTGTATCTTCCTTACACAGCGATTGTTAGTGAAGCTGTACAGTTTTCAAGGAGCCCTTGTTTCCCTTTTCACCAGCAGCTGAAGCAAAGAACACATTTCCGTTACAAGATGAAGCTGTACAATCTCATCCAACAAATGATCTCACTCTGACCCTCACACTAACTTTGCTATTAAGCAAAAACAGGCACATTTTCAAATATTGATTCCAACTAATGTCTGATCCTAACAGGCATGATCTTATCTAGGCCCTGCTATAATAGAAGGAGTGTCAGAGTTAAACAGAATAGGTTTAGATAAGATCGCAATCTTCCTCACCATGACGTGATGCTATCACTGAGCAAGTATTGTATTTGAAGTAATTATCATTAATAGATATTGGCAACAGGAAGAGTGGCCACTGCTAAGATCTAAACAAATTTGTGCATGATAAAATAAAACAAGTTTTATCTCAATAGTGAATAGCGATACGTTATGTGCCCTAAGAGATTTCACTGCCTTTATTTTTTTCCTTTGAAATGATGGATATTCAAATAAGAAAGAAATACTGAGTAGCAATGTTGCTACTTTAGTTTGTTCTTTACCTTCCCTTTTGTGGCAAACTGCCACTTCAGCCTTCTTGCTGCTTTTCTAACATCTTATCTTGGCCAGACGTCCTGCATAGTGCTACATGGGCCAATCCACTGAAGAGCCATAGCCACAGCTGATTTCATGGTGCTCCCCTTGTAGTTGGGGAGTGGGCTGCAAGGGGCTCTTACAAGAGGTGTAGGCAGCAAAGTGTCATCCTTCTACACTTTGGACTGTGTGGTTGTTTTATTAATTGAATTCTCCACTGAAAAAAATAAGGGATAGCACCACAGCTGTACAGCAAACACTGTAAAAGAGGTACAAGGCTGACAGACATCATGCTTAGTTTGGTTGCTGCCTCCCTGTTCATGCTGATCTCGGCAGCCTTTCTGCATTTTCAGAAAGAAGAAGGTGCTGTAAAGGGAACACCTGCTATGTTGTGGCAGATTCCCTCTGAAACTCCTAAGTCTTCCTCCCCTGAAGCTGGTAGCATGTAAGGCCAAAACAGCATAAAATGAAAATAGTAATTGATAGCCCTGGAAAAAATGTTATCAACCTAGGAAAACTGAAAACACTGGTATAAGAAAAAGAAAAAAAAGTCAGTTGGTAGTTATGTGTGTGATTTTTGTAATGAAATAGTACAAGCATAGCTAAACTTTCATAAAGAAAAGCTATGCAAAAATGACACACGGGAAAAGGATGCAGACCTAAAACTCCTTTAACTATTTATCCTTAGGAGAAATAAGTGCACCACATTTAGAAATGAAAGGGCACAATCAGTTTCTCTCTGTCTGTTGTGATAACAATATCGAGCTCCAATATGCTGTTTTTCATCCTCACAGTATTCACAAATATTAACTGATTAAATCAATTTTTAAAATATTTCTTTTCTAAATTAATTGAGCTCTTGACAAGATTACCCAAATCTTGGTCTTATGCACAAAAACCCACACACTGCTTTTCCACTTGTCTTCATGTATTTGTCTTCTCTAACGTGTGATTAACTCCAGAGCACTGAAATCTTTTTGATAATCACTGAAGATGAATGTATCAGGACAATCAGCAGCATATGGAACAGAATGTTGCCAGATGTTAACACGCTAAAATAAAGCAGAACCATCCATGTACTCTGTATCTCGTCTAAAAATAATATACTCATTGACCTTAACCCTATCAAACCAGTTCCATCTCCAAGGTCAAATAAAATAAGAAATATTTATCTTCTACAGAGAGGTTCACAGACTGTACTAGTGGTGTTCAGTGTCATGAAATGCTAGGCATTCCTCAGCCCCACTGCTCTGAATGAAAGACTGAGGTGCTCAGCACCTCCTCCTGCACCTCAGCACTGTGCAAACTCGAGCCCTAACACACTAACTGGCCCTTAACATTTCTGATTGCTTTGCACTCCCTTTGTATTTTTCCGATGACCATGGGTGGAAATGACCAGTAAGAATCAACATGCATGCCGATAAACTGTAATCTCTAACACTTGGCAGATTTGCAAACTTCACATGCAGTCTGCAAAAAATAAATTCAAGAATCCTTGTTAACCCAATAATTTTGATGCAGTACCATCAATGCTGCCTGCTGCTGCAGCTCTCATGAACCTGAGGCCATGGGGATGGTACTGGATGTCAGAGCTGAGCCTCTGCTTCCCCACACCTCACGGTTCTCCCAGAGCATTCTGCAGAGCAGCCAGAGAGACACAGAGAACTCTGACAATACCACACTTCTGAAGAGTTCGGGAGACTTCACATTTATAGGAGTTACAGTGAATAAAGAATGAGTCTCCAGCCGAGTCCCCTTGGGATGAATAACAGAGAAATGCTTACTGAAGTTCAGACAGGCTGTTTTGCCCCAGGGGTGCCCGCATGCCACAGACAGAGCAAGCGGCGCAGGTGTGACTACAAAGCCACTCCAGCACTGCGCCAAGTGCTAGCAACTGGCTTGGAGGAGGGCATGCGAGGAATGTTAAGGAGGAACAGCCACTCTAAGTGGTCTCACATTTGCGAGAGGTCAAGTTCTCAAAACACGGATATCCTTTTCATTTTCCATTCTGCAATGAAATGTTAACCATGGTGGGGAGAGGGGAGAGCTTTCAAATCAGTGCGTGAAGGTAGCTGTTGCTGTTACTGAGTGTTACCCAGAAACTGCACCAGAGAACAAGTACCGAGGACGCCGCTGATGCCAAACAGCCTTCTCACAAAGGTTTCCACATCCAGCCCAGTGTGTTCACTGTTTTTCTGCCTGCCTAATCGGGGCCCTGGTACCTGATAGCGGGTGGCTGACTACAGAAATCAAGATGCAGCTTACTCCCTGAGGCACGCTGAGCACCAGATCAAAGTGCACACATTTGGCATCCTGAGAATGCGATGCCACTGCTCTCTCTTCTCACATCTCTGACACAGAAACCTGAGACACTGATCCTCAGAAAACAGACAGTATTTCTTAAGAAAATAGTACAGAACACTTGAAAGTAAAGTCCAACGTAAAGCAGAAAAAAATCACTGAAAAAGCAACATTCATTTAAAATTCGGTTGTTTGCCACATGTTAATTGTAACTTTTATTAACAAGAAATTGAAGCATGAAGAAGAAACATCCGTAAGAAAAAAAACCTGCAGGAAATTAATGAGGGACATGCCAAAGAAACACAGAGGCTCACTTTCTTATCTCCCAGCAAGCCCTTGTTATGTTTCAATTATATTTTGAAATGGGTATCCTCTGCCATGTGACCAACTGTCTCACTTGCCATAATGTCCCATCTGCCATTTTCTGCAAAAGCGGGTCTAATTCACAAAGTCACAGAATCACAGAATGGCCATGGTTGGAAAGGACGTCTCAAGGATCATGAATCTCCAACCCTCCTGTCACATGCAGGGCCACCAAACTTCTCATTTAATACTAGACCAGGCTGCCCAGGGCCCCATACAATCTAGCTGTGAACACCTCTGAGGATGGGGCATCCACAAACCCTTTGGGCAGCCTGTTCCAGCACCTCACCACTCTCTCTGTAAAGAACTTCCCCCTGACATCCAATCTAAATCTTCCCTCCTCCAACTTAAAACCATTTCCCCTTGTCCTGCTATTATCTACCCTTTCAAAGAGTTGATTCCCCTCCTGCTTGTAGGCTCCCTTTAGGTACTGAAAGGTTGCAATGAGGTCACCCCGCAGCCTTCTTTTCTCCAGGCTGAACAAGCCCAGCTCCCTCATCCTGTCTTTGCAGAGAAGGTGCTCCACTTCTCTGATCATCTTTGTGGCTCTCCTCTGGACCCTCTCCAACAGGCCTCTCAAAGCCAAGTCTGGGAGATGTCAGCTACCAGCAATGTCTCTGGACAGCCACATGGACAGGCTGGCTGCAGCCACCTCCCCGCATTGTGATGCCAGAAGCCATAGGTCACCCACTCTGTCCCTACTGCACCTACACTTCTCCCATTGCTGGTCCAGCCCAAGCTTAAACAAACTCAGATATTTTGGTCCTACTATTGTTTGCTGCTTCACTGATCTCTTCCCTTTATGCTAATATGTCCCAGTTTTCTACCCGAAGTGAGGACAACAGCTTGCAAGAGGGAGAGAGAGCGAAGAACCCTTCGTCACCTCCCCGTGCCGAGCACACCTCCCTCCGCTACCCTGGCTTGCCTCTGTGTCCTCGCACATGGCACGAGTGCCAGCTTCGTCTTTTAGAAAGTGTGGTCACTCCTCCCCCAGCTTGGAGACCACCATGTGCAACCACACAGCTCAAGGAGAAAAAAATCGTGGAGGAATGTCTTAACTGAGGAGGTGCTTATAAATAAAAACATAAATAATAATAATGACTAACATAGATGAAGCTTTTATTCAAAAATATTTTCCGCTCTTTTCAGGCTTACATTAAAATAAAATGTCAAAAAAGATGGGAAATATTGATCTGCAACAGAAATGTTTTAAATTATGTCATTTTCTTAGAGTGAATAATATGCAAAAACTATGATGATATCTCAAATGCTATGTAGTTTATTCTAAATGCATCAATAGCATTCTGCTGTTCTTCCCCTAGAGCACACAGAGAAAAGGCATTATTTTCTTATTTAAAACACAATTATTCCCTAAGGAGCTCAAATTAAAAAAAAAAAAAAAAAAAAAAAAAAAAAAAAAAAAAACAGGAAAATACATGACTGCAACTATATTTAAGGCTTTTAAATTTGCGAAACATTTCTGTTGCTGTGTTGAAATATTTTCCCCTTTTCTCCAGAATGTGAAATAGCATACAATGCATTAGTTAAAAAAAATACTGGGCAAAAGTTTATTAATGCTTGATTGTTTAAGACATGACATGAACGTGAAACAATTTGTAACTCCCACTGCTGCAGGTGGCTGGGACTGGCCAGGAGAACAGAGATGGATGCCCAGCATTGGTGCCTTCTGCACACATCCCAGCAGAGCCCTAAGGGCTGCAGCCCGATATCTCTGCAGTGCTCCGGGAGCTCGCAGAGCCACTGTGGGCTCCATTGATGACCTTGTTTTCTGAGCTTGAGAAATGAGGCCCGGGATATTTACAAACCTCACTCAGCACTTATGCACAGTACAAGGACTGTACTGCCCAAATTTTAGTGATAGAAAGGAGATCTGCTGCATCTGGGAAGGGACAAGTTTTGCTACTGGCTATGTAATACTACTGCGTCATTAGGAGAGCAGCTATAGCTGAGCAGAAAGTTAAGCAAAATGTGAGTACCTCAAATGCATCTCTGATTTCAGGAACTAATAGCAGTGCTTCCTTCATAATAGAATGTGCTGTCTTTCATATGCTTGCAAACACCAGCATATGTATGTATAAATGTATACATGTGTATTTTCCTGCACTTATATTTATAAACGTGTATGTATGTATATAGAGAAAATACACATACTGTTCTAACTGTACTCGCCATGTATTTTTTTCTCTTCAAAAATTCAAAGAAATACTTTCACAAAATGCAGTTAATTTGGCTGGCAATGAAATAACTACATTTTTTTCAATCAATCCTGCACAGGTATAGGCTATTCCTCTGAAGCCTATTCAGAGAGAATGGGAACCAACTGGAATTTTGATCATTCCATCGCGCTGTGCTGTAGTGAGCAGCAATTGCACACTGTCTTCATTGAAACCACAGGTCTATTCCTTTACTCAAAGTCTTAAATTAGGACAGACAATAATTTCAAATCTTATTATTGCTACAGTGATAATGTACATGAGAGAGTTGTATTGTGGTCTGCACTTTCATTAGCACAATTCTGAAACCTATAAATGGTGAACTTTCTTTTCACACTAGGATTTCATCTACAGCACACTCGATTCCAAACAATTGCCTGCTTTGCTTCCACAGGTCTTGTGGAATACACTCCTCAATGTTCTCCCAAGTGCCACCATAGTTCCATACACATGATCATCATGGTGCTCTCCTCCAGTAGCAACATATGCTAAGGATAACTATGTGGGCTTTCTGTATTTTCCCCAGAGGAATCCAGGAGTATCCAGGCTATTTTATCTTTATAATGGTTAAGGAGAGAACATAAGCCTGCAAGTCTTTCAGCTCAGAGCCCCTCATAAGCACAAAATTCTTGGCTTAACAATGCATGTATCTTTGTAGACACAGGCATCGTCATGGCTTTACATTTTACTAAAATGATGCAGCTAGATTTTCCTGCCCTTGTTCTACAGATGTGGAACTACTAATAAAATCTATTAACATTTTAGAAACTGAATTTTGGTTTAGTGTAAAAAAAAAGATGTTGTTTAACATCTAGTGAGAGAAAAGTTATTTCTAAAACCACCGAATATTTAAATCTGACCTTTTATACCTGCTTAGTCTATACTAACACACGTTTCATAAATAAAAAGGAATATCATTATAAAAAGTATGAATTTAAAAAAAATCCTCAGAGGACAGCAAAAACATTAAAAAAACATTAAACTTGTTATAAATATGAATACTGAACTGTGCCCATTAGGTGTTTATTGTACTGAGCTGTATGAACCACTTTCAAAGGAGCTAAATCAAATCCTCCTCTCATTCAAACTTCCTAAATAGGACTACATTCCATTCAAAAAGTTGCGTTATAAATTTTGCAAAATCATCAATAGCAAAATAAATTGAGGCATAAAGTCTAGATGTCTGCAGTCCGGCAGCTCAAGAACACCTTCCTGCTCACAGGTTGTTGCAGTGGCACTCTCTAAATTCAACATGTAAGTCACTTTAACAGTGCAGTGTGTGCTGCAATATGTCTTATCTTCTCTCTACTTTCTTCCACATCCCAAAGCAGAACAGCCTGGCACTCACAGCTGGTGTCTCCCTCCATTTCTGCTGAATTGAATTTTCTTCTCCCTTTTCTGCCCTGGTCTCCTGCCTCTGCCCCATCTTTTCCCCACTCAGCTCTCAGCAGCTCCTGGGCAATCCTCCCTGGGATGCACCCCACTTTGAGAAGCACCTCCCAACTGAAATAAGCTCACTGAAATGGGACAGCAAGCTTATTGAGTTTTCTCTCAGTTTAATGAGAATAATTGGTAGTATCTACTACTTAATTAGGAGAGTATTAGGATAAGGTCTCCTTAATGGATATGCTTATAACAAGCAGCAAGTAGCTGAATTGGTATTTAAAACCTTTCAAAGTGACCAGTTGTGGTTTTCAATACATGTAAATCATAGAATCATAGAATCGTATAATGGTCTGGGTTGAAAAGGACCACGATGATCACAGAGTTTCAACCCCCCCTGCCACGTGCAGGTCACCAACCACCAGACCAGGCTGCCCAGAGCCACATCCAGCCTGGCCTTGAATGCCTCCAGGGATGGGGCATCCACAGCCTCCTTGGGCAACCTGTTCCAGTGCGTCACCACCCTCTGTGTGAAAAACTTCCTCCTAATATCTAACCTCCTGCCTCAGTTTAAAACCATTCCCCCTTTTGTATTCTCCCTTCAAGTACTGGAAGGCCATAATGAGGTCTCCCCTTCTCTTCTCCAAGCTAAACAACCCCAGTTCCCTCAACCTTCCTTCATAGCAGAGGTGCTCCAGCCCTCTGAGCATCTTAGTGGCCCTCCTCTGGACCCGTTCCAAGAATTCCAAATCTCTCCTGTGCCTGGAGGCCCCAGGCCTGGATGCAGTATTCCAGTTCTGTTGTTTTGATAAACAAGTGTCAAACTAAACCATGGGCATGTGTAGTTTTAAGAAAGGGCTTCAGATACAGGAAAGGAGTTTTAAATAAGTGATTTTAAGTAAAAATCCCCTACATAATACTCTATTTCTGAAATAACTGATTCAGCAATAAAAAAATCAAAAGGAACAATGGATTTCAATCCTGTCTCCTTGTTCTGTTAATAAAAAAATAACAACAACAACAAAAAATATCATGGAAGAAACATACTTGCCTGCCTCTCAAACATGTAGTATCTTAAAATTAAGGCCATATTAACAACAATATTAATACCAGCGTGCTAACAGAACTTAGACAGTGGTGTGTGATCAATATGTCCATTTCTATTTGCAGGGAATGTGGTTTTCATTCAGCATTCTGGAAAACACTTTCTCAAGCTTAAGAAAACCTCTTCTTACTTTTCAAGAACAGTGTTTATTCAGATCATTACCATATCTTGCTATCATATTAGCAACATGTTTTAAATTAACTCTGTTATGTAAATGTCAACAAAGGAACAGAAACAACTGCTGTTTTGTTTGATTACTTGTTTGTTTTGAAAAATGGCTAAAAATGGCCATGGACAAAAGTTTTTTAAAAATTCTTCTGTCATTACCTTCCCCTCAACTGCATGGCTTTATAAAAGGGGAGGGTATCTTAAAAACAGTGTAGGAATGTGAGGGAATGTTCTCAAAGGTCACTGAGGATGGCCATATGGGTTTTGACATCATATCAACATATCTCAGCTTTTTAAAATGTTCACATTGTATGAAGTGGCTGGCAGTGATGCTTGCATAGCTCAAATGTTTGGACATGAGGAAGAACTTTTTCTCTCAGAGAGTGGTCAGGCACTGGAATGGCTGCCCAGGGAGGTGGTGGAGTCACCGTCCCTGGCAGTGTCCAAGAGGCGTCTGGATGAGGAGCTGCGAGATCTGGTTTAGTGCTTGTGGTAGCAATGGTAATGAGAAGACGGTTGGACTGGATGATCTTACAGGCCGTTTCCAACCTTATGATTCTATGATTCTATGAATGTACATCACAGTAAGCGTAATACAATTTGCTGTCCAGAAATATTGTTACATTAAAGTCTCCCAGTATTTGGGAAAGAAACAAGTGCTCCCAAGCTACAGTTTTAATGTATAACCTGTCAGTAATAACAGTGAAAAACTGAAAGAAATGCTTTTGAAGACACTTGATGACACAGGTACAAACCACTATAATAAAGATTAGAATCACAGCTTGTGACTCAATATACTATTTTTTGTAATGAAACATAGAAGTCATTGTGCTAATAAGAGCCAACATCCCCATCTGTCTTTGACTAAAGACAAAACCTACTTTACACATTCCTATGTTTAAACAACAAAACCAGAGGCAGCCTAGCACAGGCTGCTGCTCTCTGTGGCCACATAGAACCTCAACCAAGTGCCCAGCAAACTCTCACACTGCAACTCTGGAGATTAAAAGTTGCTGGCTACTACAGATATGAGGTTTTTGACCTGCAGTGACCAGCTGCAGATTAGCAAATGAATAACTTAACTGCATTTTGAACCTTGGCTCCTCAGCCCCTCACAGCACTACCCAATAAACTGTTTCGTGAGGCTATCTTCCAGGAAAAGTGTAGCTTTGGCACTGAACCTCCCAGATCCCATTAAAGGGTCTCTGCTGTATCCCATTGCTCGTCTGGTCCAAACCTGCACACTTTCTTCCCACGGATTCCTGTCACAGCCATGTTGAATCCTCTTTTCCTTATCAGGATGATACAGGCCTGCACCATGCGCTCCTCCTTGTGACGAGACCACAAGAATAGGGGGCAGGATCCAGCCTCTCATTGTTTCATTTCACAAAATCCTGCCATGGGCACAGATTAACACCAAAAACTAGATGGCTGCCGCCAAAGGAAATCACATCTCAGAATACCTCCACTCACTACCGGAGCCATGGCATCAGCCACAGCTTAACCTTCATCACAGGCCACGTGGTTCTGTGCTACTTCTTGAGAAACACTGAATGCAGTCACGATATTTGAGATATTCTTTTGTTTCAGGGAGACAAGGAAAATATTTACCGTTGCTTCTTAATATCTATACTGCTTCTTCTTAAATAAGCTGTTAGCAACTTCAGTTTAGATCTGCTTATGTGCAGCAGCTATGCTTTCAGCAGTTTGTATGATCCTCCTAGAACTGTTTTCCATTCTTCTCACGAGCCTGCTCACATTATAGTTGGCATGTGCTTAAACCCACTTTCCTGTGTAAGACTGGAGTCACAAGCTACGTGCACAAGCCTTAGAAATACATTCCTGTTTGCTTTTAGGTACCCAGGAACTACTGAACTTCGAGAGATGCAGCAAGGTACAAAGTTGGAGCCTCCCTGCTAAAAGTACTGATTTAATCATGTTGCCTTCCCTTAGAGCTCATCAACTGTAGATTAAAAAAAAGTCTTGTTTTTTTTAAAAAAATTACTTATGTGTCTGTTTGTCAAAACAGCGATATCGTATTAAACCTCAAGAAAACCCAGAAATATGTAGCCAAACTCTTTTTAGCATAGAAGGCTTGAAAAGGTATCTTCTTTCTTTCAAGTAATCTCAAGAAATCAAAAATCAAGAAAAGTAAAGCCTCTTATTTATTTCCATGGACTACAGTAGATACAGTAGATACAGCACAATAACACTATCTGTTAGAGAAAATTCTCAGCTAAAAAAAACTGTTTTTCAACACAGTCTCCACCATTAGCTGTGCATTTTGTCCAGCAATGAACAAGAGCCTGCATGCCGCACTCCTAAAAATCTGCACCAGCAGAGAAGACCCACTGTTTCACAGCTGCTAAGATGGCACTGCTCTCTTCAAATACCTGAAAGGTGATTGCAGCGAGAGTGGGGTTGGTCTCTTCTCACTGGTGACAGGTGACAGGACGAGAGGAAATGGCCTCAAGTTGCGCCAGGGGAGGTTTAGATTGGATCTCAGGAAAAACTTCTTTACAGAAAAGGTTGTTAATCACTGGAATAGGCTCCCCAGGAAAGTGGTTGAGTCACCATCCCTGGAGGTGTTTAAAAACTGTTTGGATGTGGTGCTCAGGGACATGATTTAGCAGAGGGTTGTTAGAGTTAGGGTAATATCGTTAAGCTGTGGTTGGACTTGATGATCTTTAAGGCCTTTTCCAATCTGAGCAATTTTATGATTCTATGATTGTATGATTCTAGGATTGCTGTTGAAACATACCACCCACTGCCTCACTGTGCTCACATGCACTGTTTGGTCTTCAGAAACATTCAGCAATGTTTTGCCAATGAATGTCAATGGGTGCCATTTTTTCTGCATGAAAGAATTCAGTTCAACACCTTTGCTTCATTTGCACTTCCACGTTAGAGGCCATTCTATCAGACTCTGCTGCCATCTGTCACACAGAAACAATATGTAACAGGCTATTGGTGGACAGGTTCAAACTCTATGACCATATCACCAACATCTACCTCTGATGTCATGGGACGACATCATAAAACAGGAGGCATCACATTCAGAGCAGCCCTTGTGTTTCCCTTAAAATCCTGTGCAACTCATAAAATTTTTTGTCATGTGTAGGTATGACAGTAAATTTGCCCAGTACAAAAGGGCAATGCCATTACCTTCTGGCATCCAAGCACCATGATGGTTCAATTTGAAAACACTGGCATTTCATTTTCTTGGGACTTTTAACTGCTATCTTTCTAACAGAAAGGAACGAGAAGGGGAAAGAAATGGAAGGAAAAGGAAGGAACATGCAACTGTGCCCACAGGTACAAAGACCAGCAGCTGAACAAAAGTATTGTGCCAAACTGGCAAAATTACAGGAACAGATCATTAAAACTATCTAAATAGAAGATTTATCACTCTAAATATAAGTATATGCACAGATGTCTATAAGTATTTAGATAATGATATAAGGAGTTCTTAAATTCATATTGAAATGGGAATTAAATACCTAGAAAACTTCTAAGATCGCAGATTCACTCTTTGTTCTTAAAAAGCAACACTCTTAGGACTTCCAATGGCTATGCACAGCAATAGTAATGCAATGTGGTAAGTTATGTCATAAAGAGTTTTGAACACTTCAGAATTCATGATTGTTGGCTGACTCTTAGATGAGAAAAATTAAGAACATGCTTACTCACTGAGCTCTCAAGTCTACCACTAGAGTTTAAGTATTCTGACAGGGACCTTGCTCCATCGTATCCCCTGACAGTGCTGTGGCACTGCTGGTGAAGTCAACAGCTGCTAATCTTGTGGCAATTGTGAACAGCACTTAAATCGTTTTCGTTCAAGGTACCCAACCTTCTCCTACTCTGAGATGTATACTGTTAATATACTTCAAGACAGAAACTTGAAAGATCTAAAAAGTATTTGACATCTGGCACGGTGACTCAATTAATTACCATGCTGAATTAATTAGCCTGCTCGTTCTCCTGAGCCAACAGCATTGAGTCTTTATTCAGCACCGTAGCAATGACTGAAATATGAAGCACTTTCACATGATATAAGTACTGACTGTATAAAGTGCTGGGTGAAAGGACAGCAAGTAAGCAGTAACTTACTGCTTAGTGAATCCTAAGGCAAGTGAATCCCGTGAGGCTAAGTGTCATATATTGCTAACACTAAAAATCAGTGAAGCCAGGTAAAATACCTACTAGTAACCACCACCATCTTTTCCAAGAAGGAGTCCAGCTGCAAGAATCGTGATACTTACCTGAGTTTCACTGATTTTTTCTTCCTTTTCTCTCTACACTAAAAATGCACATTAAAGCTTTTTCCAGAGATTATTTGATGTCTATAACAATGCAATGTTTGAAGTTTCCATTAAGAAATGAACTAAAGCTGACATCAGCAGCTGATGTGAAAGTGTGATTGAATTCTAGAGACGTAAGGCTTTACCCAAATGAGCTTTCCAAAACCGATATAAATAACTTAAGCAAACAAACACAAAGTCCCCTTGTGAACAACTGAGAGCATGTATGGCAATGAGGAAAGCAATCAAATGTGCAAAGCCAACAGAAATATCATAAATAAGCGAGGATCATTTCAAGGGAAAAAAAAAATGCTAAAGGAAAAACGTAGAAGTTGGCACAGGGTTTGTGTCATTTAAACGGTAAATTAAGGATCTATCAAAGGATTTACATTTCTTTACGCAGCATTTGAAGCTAACAAATGTAGGACTGCAGGAAACACCTGATACTTGGGAAAAAGGAGACATTACTTAGAAACACAGAATAATTCAGGGCAGAAAGCACTTTCTGTCCAAACTTCTGCTCAAAGCATGGCAAACTTCAGTTAGACTCAACTTCAAAGATTACTCAAGATCATATCCAGTTCAATTTTGACTGCCTCAGAGAATGGGGGTCAAAACAATATTGCTAAGGACTACATTTCTGCTTACAGAAACTTTTTCCAATTACAAAAAGCATTTACGATAAATAGAAGGCACAACAAAAATAAAATCTATCGTGTCAGCAAAAATTACAGTTTCTAAACGGACAAGAAGCAAAGGAGGATCTTTCCAACTTAGTGAAGACAGAAGTCATTCTGAACATTTTTATCCCATATCTCTCTGAATTAGGCTGAGAAAGTTGTTCCATCTGTGGTTAACCACCAAAATAAAAAGTCACTACAGTTTTATTAAAAAACAAAATGTTTTAGCTAATTGTTTCTGTTATGGCAAAAATCCAAATTTCAAAGTAATAGCAGGCCCTAATGTATGCCTGTACAACTGAAGGAGAAGAAAGCTCCTGCAGGAATGATTACAGTTATTCCATCCCTGTTGCAGAATATAAAAATAAAACAACTGCAAACTGATCCTAAGGATATCTGATAATGATAATTTTTGTAGTGACAGCTCAGTCATCATGAGCTCTCATACTCAAACATTAACTTCAAATTTCATACACCTGAAGAAGTGGTAGAAGTGGTCAGGGCAATAGGAATAACACAAAGCTAGTGCTTTTCCTCAGGTCTTATATATGGACTGACCTCAAGACACATCAGTACTAAGGTTTTTGTTGCATGGATGTTGATGAGAGTAGTGACTGTGGAATCTGAGAAAGATCATTTGAGACTCAGAATCTCAAATGAGATTTTGTGAAAAACATTTTGAGAATGCTTACAGACTAACAAACAAAGAATAAAGCAGATGAAGAAATAAAAACAAAATAAAGGAAATGGAGAAAATGGGGACAGGTATACAAATTTTCCATTTTTCTCTTTCTAAGTGTAAGACTCTTTCAGTGTCTAGTACTTCTGAAAATGCATCTTTTATCCAGGTGACTGACCATTTACAGAAAGAAATATCCAACAAGCTTTTAGAAATAGATCTCAAAAACAAGAGCATAGGTTCTCCAGGGAAGTGTGAAAGAATTTCAGCTTCCTCCTCTCCTCCCGCTTCACATGTTCCCTCTCTCACGTGTCCACTGATACTGCTTTAGCAACTCAACACTTCCTACTCTTCAGTTCCTCCAATAACAGGATGATATCCCTTACACTGGGAAGTTCAGCTTCTCAGTTTACAGCAGAGCTGCATCTGCCCCAGATGTGTGTAATACACTACTGCGTAATAGTTCCCCAGATCTTTATGTTAATCTCTTCCTGCAAAATCTGTAATAGCAAGTGACAGAGCTGAAATGATTTTTTAGTAGTATCTCATGGGGCAATGTATAGTCTCAAATTGCCTAAACCTCTTTTTCTAGAGATGTTTGTTGCTTTTTTTTATTATGGGCTCACCTTTCCAGATATTCCTGGAAAACTGATCTGAGCTATATACAGATAATATTGAAGATCAGGGTTAAAACCTATCCAAACAAAAATGAAATGAAGACCTAGGAACAACGTGGATTTTCAGCATATGAAACTGAGGTCAGCAAAGTGTTAAAAGTAATATGGCCCACATACTTTCTACATCAAAATAATAATTTAAAAAGTACAATTAAGAATATATTACATGACAAATGTCTTTCAGTATCTTCCAAAAAAACTGCAAGCCGATGAGACATTTTACTATGTTCAATAATCTTATTATTGAGGCAGACTTAATAAATTTTAGCTTCTATGTCATTCAATAATATAAATTAAATATTGAACAACTGATGCTATGAAATATTTTAAAAGATACTAAAAATCAGATACTGCTGCCGAAAGGGAGCAGTGTGGTTCAGAAAACAAGGAAGCAACACTTCCTTTCTTCCTGTAAAATCACAAGATTACTATTATTAACCTGTGTTCCAAATAACTTCACGTGGACGGCTGCCATAGGTGCACTAACTGGAAGTTATCCCAATACCACTGCCCACGACAGCTAACAAGTTCTGTTTTCCAAGTGCTCCAGCCGCATAATGACCCCCACGGATGCAAGGTGCCCAGGATCACCTACGTACCAAGGTGTTGTTGTTGAGATCCATCTTCCCGGTGAAGGGCCCCCACGTCGTCCCCACTGGGAGCTGCTGCCGGCTCTGGACCTTGCGCTCCCCATCCTTCTGGACCACCTCCAGTTCCCCTGCAAACAAAGAGCACAAACAGTGTTCAGAGTGTTCACTCCTACCCTGACAGCAGACACCTCCATGTTTGTTATGTATGCATGGCATTCAGAGGATCCCTGGAATGAGAATCAATTACACTTGTCTGAAAAAACCAATCTGTTCATCCTGCAGAAGAAAAACAAACCTCTTTCTTTACAATTCTATTCAAAGGTGATCTAGAAGGTTATATTTTTTTCTACCTTTTCACAGGCAGTATGGTTTGAAGGCATTCTTAGCCAGACGAGTAGATTCAAGAAAGTTCTTAAAAAATGCTGAGGAGGGGGAAGACGATAGCTGAGAGTGCAACAGCCCCTGGTACATGAGCCTCCGTGATCCATTTCACTGTCAGAAGAGCACACTCTGAAGCATTTGGCTCCCAAATACTTTTTAAACATATTTCACAGTGAGAAAATCCAGAGCATCTCCACTGATTTTGAAGACATAACTAAAAATATTTACTAGAATTAATTACAACAGTAGAGATTTTGAACAGAGTGATGTACAGGAAGTAACCGTTCAGAATTAGGCCCAAAATAATTTAACTTGCTAGATTAAGATTTTAACACAACATGCAAAAGAAATGAAAAGGTAAAGAGTGATTTTTTTTTTTTTTAATTCTTCCTTTATCATATGGATATTTTATTTTAGAAAGTACAGACTTTAAAATTAACACCTTAACGTGTTACTTCAGTTCACTTTAACTTCTCCAATTTTGTTAATTTTATTACAGGATTAAAAAAAAGGACTCTGGACAACTCTTTGCAAAGTAATTTCCTCAAGAAGTCTGTTCTCCTATGAACAAATACTACAGTTAAAAGTACATTAGCAGCCACATTCACATGCAAAATTACACAATTTCTAGTGTTCTTTTCTAAAACAATAAATTCTGTTTTCCATCTTCAAGAGGGATGAGACTTCGCAGTCAGGATGGATTTAGTGCTTTCCTTGTCAAACATTTCACATTTGCTCAAGTTGTTACACAGGTTTGCCCTTCCTGCAGTTGGGCACAAAGGCTGAAAACTGGCTGCAGCCCCCAGATGTGCAGAACTTCCCCCGCCTCTTTGCAGCCCTGCTTCTGCCGTCTGCTAAATGCCCTTCATCCCTCTGAGCAACAGCAGTGCCTGCTGTTTGCAGCAGCACATCCCTTCTTGACAGCTCTCCCCCTAATCAGGGCCATGCTTTTGCACAAGCAGTGGGAAGTCCAACTATGTAAGAAGTAAACTCATCCCAGATTTAGAACTGGCAATCGCTGAGAAATTAACCTTGGGTTTGAGGAAGTGAGTAACTCCTCCTGGCTTGCAGGCAGTCTCCACAGACTTCCCCCAGTGTGCCATTCCCGTGAACGCCTGCATTTATGCGTCAGCCAGGCTGCAAAGGTTCTCTTGAGTTAATCTTGACCATTTTTCCAAAGAGGAGACTTGATTCCTGCTTCCATTTCCAAGCACAGAAATCTAAATTCCACCTCTGAGTGCCGCAGATTACAAAACTACTCTATGTAAAATTGTGCATCAGGTCCTCCTTGCAAACTGGAACAAATCTGGGAAATAGAGCTGTACCAGTTTACAAAAGCTTGCATGTATGAGGGTGAGTTATCATCATGACAGGGCTCTGACAGCTTAAATGGCAGTATGTAAGCAGCAAAGCTTATTATGGAGACATTATATGTCATTTACATATGTGATATATATGCATCCAAACAGAAATATACATATATATGCACTTTTTTTCCCTCTCACAGGTACATGTTCACAAATTGCTTGAACCTTAAAATATTTCTTTGTATGTTAATTATGAAAGACAGGAATCTTTCTGGTATTGCAAGGCAAATTGATCACTTACACATACTGCAGCATTTTCTTTCTACACAGAGATGAAAACTATAGCATTTACTTGCTTTTACACCCTAAAAAACAGCCACGTCTATGGACATGTCACATTTAACTGATACCGGAGGAATCATGAGAATCTTTGAAAACCCTTTTAAAAAATAATTCAGCCTCCCTTTCTGCCACTGACATTTTTCATCTGAAAAGGGTTCAGACACAGTCAAACAGTGACTTCTTATCTGTACCTGTGGATTTACAAGCAGGCCTGTCTTTTAATGGATTAAGAACGACAAACTTGGGGCAGATCATCCGGTGATATCCAAAAACCTACCTAAGTTTTAAGGTACACATCATTACACTTTATATTTTAAATAAGATTAATAACACAAATCTTATATCTGATAAGTATTTCAGGTTTGAGGCAGACATAAAAATGAGCTGCTATTTTCCAAAAGTGTATTTTTTTTCCTCCCTTTGAGAGTTGAGTAAGTTAATATAAATTCTTTCTCTTTTGTTACAGTCCCATGTTATAGTTCGGGCAGTATCTTCCAGGATGTATTAATGCACTGGATGCACTGCAGATGGGATGGCAACACACAGAGCTGTACTGGAGTTGTTGTATTTCCCTTCCACCAAGACCACCATAAAAGAGAACAGCAGATTGCAAACAGAATTACAAATCATTTTGCTTCATAAGCTTTTTTTTCCTTGATCATCTTTTCTAAATAAGATAAATTTCTCTATTGTCACCACTAACAGCATCCATTTTTAATATGATGGATGTTGGTACGCGTTAGGAGTTGCAAAAAATAACCTCCTGAAGTGTTCTGGCAAACACATGTGTTTTGGTTACACTCATGCAAGGTGCAGCACATTACAGTTTGATCCTTTGCAAGACCACTGTCACCAAAAATCGTTGGTCAAGAAAGAAAACCTAATGCTAAGGGAAGATAATTTAAAAAATAATACAGCAAAGTAAGGTCTACAAGCATCTGCTAAGATTTTTTTTTTTCCTACCAGACCCATCTTCATCCCTTTTGTAGAATCACAGCATACACTCCTTTGTCTGCACTAAACAGGGGAAGGCCAGGGGCCAATACAAGGGTTTGCAGAAGAAAGATTGCAAATGTCACTATTAAAAATCCTCTGATGAATATCCCCTGACCACTGAGCAAAGAGTCGGCAACTTTCCTGTGTTCATTTACAACCTTTTGCTCCTCTGAAATTTCGTATTTGTTAAATGGTATCAAAACTGTGATAACAGATTACATCAGGAAGAGTGGCTGAGATTTCTATGCCATACTAGCACTGGCAGCTATAAGAGCAAAGCTTCAGCCAGCACTGATCTTCACAGGTGAAGTGGTGTGTTTTTATTATTATTTTGGGGGATTTGTTTGTTTCTTTCCCCAGCTTCTACTTCAGGAGCACACTTGTTTCAGCTTGCTGAATAAGTTTATACAAAATATTTGAGACACATAGTATGGGCTAATCAATTTTGGTAAAAGATAATGCTGTTAGTGCTGAGGGCTGTTTCTCTTATCTTGTTGATGTAGCATACTTTAAAAGTCTGTGATTACTCAAAGACTTATGATAGCTGCACTGTAAAAGAAGCCCCAAGTCATGACTCACTAGTAGAGCTACAAAACATCCCATGGCTTTTAAGATATTAGGCCACCTTGGTGGATACAAAACCAGAATGAAATGACTCAATTTAGGACTCTTTCCTGACATTAACATATTGTCTTAGGGATGTCACAAAGGGCTTGCACAAAACAGGAGGTGGAGGGTTAGTTTAACTTTGTCTTCTTGCATAGCAAGATCAGAATCATTTTTTAAAATTCATGTATAGCGTAGATGAATCTGACAACAACTTTTGACCCTTAGGAGGATTTGACCACAGTTTGAATACCAGAAAAATTCAACTATATATAGCATTTCTGAACAGAAGAGCTCTGGCTTTCATCCACCTGCCCACACTTTGGAACAATAAACAGAGGAGTCCATATCTGAAAGTGAGTGAAGAGCTGAGTTTTAGGATAGAAAAAGGACATTACTTCGTTCAGAAACAGCTTTAACCAGATTTACAAATGTTTAACATTTCTAAGCAAGTCATTGATAGCTTTGGATGCAGTGGGGCTTTTTGTTTTGTTTTGTTTGCTTTTGTTTTTATCATGAATAGCTCTCTAAGTGGTGTCAGCTGAAAAGGATGAGCAAGCTCTTTCTCCACTACAATTAGGGACTGGTTACTTGACACGCACTAGCAAATGGCTCCTTCTTTGCATATTTCCTATGCATAGCCACCTGGCTCCGTTAATGAATATTTTTGCACAGGAGAGAAATGGTGTGTGTCATAGTTTCAAGCGAGGACTGCTCTGAAGTCATAGCTAACGAGTGGAAAACACTCTCACAAGTTCTCAAACGCTGCCCAGCTCAGATCCAAAGATCTGCCAGCATTGCTGTGTGCACAGAACAAATTTGTAATTAACGCTGGAACCAGCTAATATGTTTACTTTTGCACATAGCAGTTCAAAAAGGGCACAGAACTATCCTTCTTCCACTCATGTGATCCTTAACGAGGCATGTCCAATATGAAATGCTCATCCACTTGCTTGGCAGGCATAAACTGCATTATTGAGATACTCCTCTAAATTCTCCTCCCTCAATTTTCAAGTCTCTGAGACATAACACACTCTAAACTACAGTTTCGAACATAAACTTGAAATATGGCGTTCTCTATTCAAGTACTCCAGTCAAACCCTGATAAATCAGGCTGGCCATGCAGTGATCTTATCCGTTCTGACTCTTTAATAAATCGAACCTTGTAAGTTCACGCTGTTGGAAGTTGTCACTAAATGAAATTGTGACCTTATCCGATGCGTGAACTTATCCTGCTGACAACATTTACTGTGTGGATAAGAACAACAACAACAACAAAAAAAAAAAAAACCAAAAAACCAAAAACAAACAAACAAACAAAAAAAGACTTTGGATATTTTTGATCTTAGCCATATGTAACAGATGGGATATTTTTAATGTTCCATTACTGATTTGCCTATGATGAGACTACTCTGAAAAAAATAATGTGCTTCATAGGTAAGCAGTTAGGGACATAGGCAAGCAGTGTGCACAAAGAGGCAGTGGCTGACAGCAGTGAATGGGAAGCTATTAGCCTAACACGAAGAGCTTTGAATTAGTTTGTAATTATACTGGAAAAGATAACATAATGGAGGTGGCAAAACAGGAACACACCCTTTCCACAGGACACATTCAATAGCCAAAAACTCTAAAACAAGTAACTGAGAGCCTGAAGCAGTAACCCCCGTGTTAAACCACAGCACTTCATGATGAATGAACGAATGAACGAATGCATGAATACTGCATCCCCTTTCAGCACCAACTGGAAAGTTGCCACCGCTGTTGTGGAGGAGGGTTGGCTAAAAGAACAATTCACACGGCTATGTTATGAAAAGGGCCAACCATCTAACATCATCAAGTCTGTCTGCCAGGGATTTAACACATCCTTTTACCTAATTCAGCCCAGGAATGTGTTTGAATCCACATCTCTCCACTGCTGATAGCACTACTACACAGTCACCAGCTCAGTCACCCTGAAATGGGAAGATCTGGGAAGTTTCCAGGTAACATTTAACTTGCAGCACTACAAAGTGCATTCTGCAATGCAAGCACTGTAACTATCTTACTAAAAAGACTCACGCATATATGGAATCCAAACAGTAACACATTAAATTACAATCAACCTTGAAAATAATTTTATAATTTCCTTTGCAGTAAGAAATGCATTTCAAGGGCTGTCCAGAACCAACTACAAAATTGAATTTTGCTGCTCTGAAAAACAGGACGTAAGCCTGGCCACTGCTGAGGGATCCTTCCCTGCCCCACTCCTCTCCAGTCCCTTCTTTTCCAAGGAGCAAGGCCAACAGGACCTTTTAGAGTGATGGCTCTGAGCGGATCAGACACAAGGATAACCCACAGGTAGCTTCAAGCCACTGTTCTCTGCCTGGAGACAGACATATAGGTCTAGATAGCAGATACAAAGCAGGAGAAGCTGCCAAACACTGCTTCCCTCCTCACTGAGCTACTGAACATTTGTGCTGCTTGTCAGTGCTCTCATAGGGCAACTGTGCATCCTAGGCAAGGATGAGAAATGAAAAACCTTCTCCAACTTCGGTAACAAAAACCTCACTGCTCTCTACCTTTCTTTATAGCACTGAAAGTCAGAAGCAGTTTATCTTTCCTACCTGCTGCTAGTACTGAAAATAGCAGAGAGTGCAGGTACTATCCTTATCTTTAACAGCACTTCCTACAATGGACAATAAAGACAAGGATATTCTGAAAGTGAGGACAGGAAAGAACAGGCAGATATTCAGGAAAAAAAGGACCACGGAAGGAGAAAAACAAAATCCAAAAAATCCAAGGCAAGAGAGAGAGTATCTAAGGAAATAACTGCCTGCAGTTTCAAATTGGGTCCAATCAGGATACAAGACAGCCTGGAGAAATGGAAACAGAAGATACTCAGGAAACAGAGGGAGGCAGAAGCCCTGCAGCAGTGAGGAAACACATTTGTACTTCCAGGCGTGAAACATATGGACAGAAGTGCATGAATTCACATTTAGAACCAGAATGTAAACACTATTATCCTACTTAGCCAAAGCATGTGTGTTGTTATAAGTACTTAATTTATAAGCTGAGCCACCGAAATAAACCATACTTCTAATACCTTCTTGCTCGGCTGAGTAATGGCTAAACTGCACACATGAAGTGTATCAACACTGCACCCAGTGCTGCGATTTCACCTGACATCTGGTCTAAACCATTTTCTGTCTCCAAGTAGCCAGATAAGAATAGCTCAGTGCAGACAATCATTTTTTTTTCCCAATAAAAAGTTTCATTACTGATTATTTAATATACACTATGCTCTGACTAATACCACCATACTGGTACAGTACTCCAGCTTGTTTAGTGAGACCTTAGCTACAGGTACAAAAGCAGCTCCAGATTCCCAACTGGAACACAGAGCTGAACTCAGTGATGTGAAGGCACATCATTATGCCCCACAACATAGGTGGTTTCAAAGGAAGTGCATTCACTGGCACTTATAATAAATACTTACAATATAAAGTTGAGCTCTATTTGTAAGTTCTTCATTTGTTTATATAAATTCAATACAAAGGAAAGATTTACATTCCTATATTGTCTCACACTCCTATAATGTACAGAACTAATATGTACGCAACATCACATCCCACATTGGAAAAGCACAGGCCTACAGTGGTGAGCACCTCTGCGTCAAACATGTCAACGTGACTTTGGAATTTCAAAGTGAGGGGGCTATTAATTCCAGAATTGCTAAACTGTAGTTACCTGTTTTCAAGGCTAAAGCTCAGCTATTATAAAAATACTGTTTTCTCCTTGTTGATTAGGAAGGAGTACATAAAGAATACTGCTGCTAGAGTCCGTTTAGCTTCTTAGTGGAATGATTTTATTCAGCTGTATAGATTTCTGTTATTTGGACTGTTTTGCTCAGCTTACAGAAACCTACTGAAAGAAAAGTGCACTTTTCCCTGACACAGTCCCGAAGATGAGGCAGTGCTTGCTCACTGCCAGCTACTGACCACAACAAAGACACTGCTATGTTCCTAAATTTGTAGTTACCTTGTGCTCTAGAAATTGGAAAGAAAACCAGAATTACAGAAGTCTACAGCCAACGGAGCAACAGGTGAAGAAGAAAAGATCCTTCTGTCTTCCCAATCATCCTAAAATCTGTGAAAGTTTGAGATCTACTCTGATTTATGATGGCTCTGTATCCTACTCCACTGCTAGTAACACAGACGTGGATAGTGCTGTAATTCTTCCTACTGAGGGAACTCAAAAAGGAATCTAATCAAATTACTTCACGATGCTCAGGTTTCTCCAAATCTAGTCACAAAAAGCTGCAAGTTAAATTTTAGTCCTTTAAATTAAAGAAAGGCCATCATGGTGAAATCCCAACCTCAAGATGAAATCAGCGGTAACCAGCTTTAGCTTTGAGTCCACTTGCTACAAGAGCAGTTTCCGCCTTTGTTATCAAATTACAAATCTGATACGAGAAGAAAAAATACTTTGTCTTTGTTTTTTTCTAATAGCTTTCCATCTTCACCTCTAAGATGCAGAGTTAAAAATGTTTTATACTCACTGCACATGCTGTGGAAAAATAGAAGTAGAGGCATTTACAAAAATACAACAAACAAGCATCAACAACAAAAGCTGAAGAGCCCTCTCTGCAGTTTTCCATGAGAGAAATACTGTACTCTCCATTCTCACACAGACACTCTATAGTGGCAGAAAGGATTCCCAATTATACTCTAACACTGTGCAGAGCCAGTGGGTTGAGTAGCCACTTTATCCCAGATACATGCAGCTTGCACAGCTTTGCTGCCTCTCTCTCCATCACAGATACACAATACAGAAATACCAGACTTGGCAAGAGCAGGCTGATGATATTACTGAAGAGGGTTTCTTGATAAGATCATCATCTGTTTCTGGACTCTCGGGTTTGCTCCCTTCCTCAGCTGAGGAACAGCCGCCCCTGACAAATGTCCCTTTGTGTGCGGATTCTCCCCAGTGTATGCAAAGACATTTCAGTCCTGAGTCTGGTTTTTCAGTTGCTTCATATAGGCAAAATACAATAAGAAGTATATGGAGCATTGCGTGTAAAATAATAGAAAGTAGAGATAATTAAGCATAAAGCTTATTTAATTCAGACTCAAACCTTTTTAAAAATAACCTTATTCTGCAAACAGAAAATTCAATGTTTCATCAGTCGTTCTCCAGGACTTTTTGGGATCCTTTTAGCTGAAAGATGTCTTCTTTTTATTTTAGATCTGGACAATATTAGTTTTACATATTATGCTTTCTAAAAATGTTCCATATGCCGCTGTATCCCCAAACAATTTTATGGGATTTTTAATGTGTTTTATTTTTTTTTTCTTTTTTAAAGAATATCCGGATAGCTTGTATTAGTGAATACAAAAATCTACTACAATTAGCTTAATATGAAGACTGTCTCATTAACAACAATGTTATGAAATGCATTAAATGAACAAAAATGTTTTGGAAAGTATTCTTTATAAGTCTAAAAGCAGGAGAAAGTGAGATCATCTGTGACTATCTGCGGTGTCTTCTCAGTTTACAGTACTTATGCTTAGGCATAGGAGGATCTATTTTCATCTCTCATTTGTGTAATAGCAGATGAAGTTATTTGCTTTCCACCAGATATGCATGCTCCGAGCTATAAAATCACTGCTTGGATGCTGATTTTTAGCTCAGAGTTTGTAAGTCAGAGTACCCAAATGTCTTACAAAAGAAGATGCTTTAACATGATTTCCCTGTTTCCTTTCAATGTTTGCAACAAATTTATGAAAGGAGGAGAGTACAAAGAAAAAAAAAATCTCCACAAAGACTCAAATTTATCAGTGTTTAGTGTGACCATCCAAAAGATTTAGTTACTGTGAGATTAGGAAGGAGAAAGGGGGGTTGGGACAAAGGGAGATTGAATGCCATGCTCCAGTGCATGCATGCAATATATAGTTCCATCCATTATAATTATAATTTATATGAAAAGTAAAATTATTATAAATAGAGATAAATGTAGTATAACTATAATGTACAATATCAAGATTCAAATTAATCATTTCTTTGCACTTGCTGGGGATGGCCATGCATAACAGACACATGGCTCTGCAGTGCTCCAGCACTCATGAGTTATGTGCTTATCTACATCTTCTATGATCAAGCACCAGCAGTGACCAACACAGCTTTTCACCACTACTGCCAGACAGGGAATGACTGCTGGTTTTGGACACAGACCAGTGCCCTCACTTGCTTTTTCCATGCCTCAGCCTGGACTACTACACTGCTTTCATATGTGGCTATATCTTACTGTAGCTGGGACTTTGAAGCTGGTGTAAGGAGTGATGCCCATTTATAAGGCAGACTATGTAACTACCAGTGAAATAAACCCTTGAAGAGAGATTGAGCACAAGTCCTGTGCACTACCTAAATCCTACTCTGAGGATAACATAAGACTTAAGTAGAATACTGGCCTTGTAGCAGCCTTCCACAGGAATGATCTTGACCTTCACATGAATAAGGCCCAGGGACATCATGAGTGTAAAGTGTATCCCAAATTGTTTTGGCTTACAAGCTTCCCCTTTAGGAGTGTAGGCTCTGAGCACCCCATTGTTACTCAGTCAGATGCAGTGATCGGGGAGCTCAGTGAGTAGCCCCAGCTGGAATGTAGGGTCTCCTATGGAGCAGGAGCCTGCAGATGATGCCATGTCATTCTCCTGGAGCTGACTTCCTAGTCTGACTTCACTGCCTAGGTTTTATCTCTGTATGCAGTGACTGAAAACAAGCCCACATCCTCTACAGACTCGGTGAAAATTTCAGCCTCAATAAGTTGTTCAGGGCCACAGAGTGAGTCAATGCTGGCAAAAGAATCAGGACTCCTCACTGTCTCTAACAGTTGCAATCACTGCTTCGGGAAATGTCACAGAGTACATACAAGAAACTTATCATTTTGAGGAAGTAGGCAAGTATTTCTGGCAAGACAAAGACATTAGGAATAGGAAGTATCAACAGAGATCAAAAGAATTATAACTCAGAATATATATGAGCTACGGAATTATTTTGTCTGTGAGGAATTAAAACTGCCTCTATAGTTTGATCTTTAAAAATAATGTCAATTTATCTTATTATCCTTTTATTGTGAAATAATCTAAGAAGTGTAGACTGTTATTAAGTGTTTTGAGATAAATTACTTAAGTACACAGGAAAGAATCACATTGAAGAGGCTGCAGGTTGACATCTTCATTCTCTCGCCGATAAAATTGACAGCTTACAAAATAATATCCTATAAGTATAATGTTATAAGAACTGCCCTAAAATACATCTGCTACTTTTCATCCTCTCCAATTAAAAAAAATAATAATCATTTACATTAACTCAAAGAATGAAATTTCTATTTTAGCCATGACTATTATTTCAATATACATAGATATCTTTAAAGTCAACAATGTTTTTGTGATAGGAACAGACAATTTGCTGTACAGTGAATACTAGAGAAGGACAGTTCTAGTTTACCAGTTGATTTTTTCTCATGTTTTAATCGCACTTAATAACTTATATGAACAGGCTATAGAAAACATTAACTTAACCAGATTAAAAAATCTCGACCAATGTATCTCACTTTTACATATCCAAGGGTGTAGATAGCCATTTCAAAATCACAATTTTCAAAATTACAACACTGGGAAAAACCTGAACCTCAACACAAGCCCTCTGAGCCTTGAACCAGCCCCTCTTGCTGACTGCAGGACCTCAGTGTAAAAGTCAGTTTGCATCCTGCTTCATGTCCCACAGGCACTGCATCCTTGTCTTTGGCAGCAGGCAGGCCAACCTACTGAGGCAGGCTTTAAACCAGGCATGTCCAATCTGCGGGCTGTGGGCTGTATGCTGCCCAGCACCACTGCAGCCACCCACTGCCTACATCATTATGGTGGCGACTCTTCCCACCAGGGCCCGGCCCTCAGCACCAAAAGAACATTGCGTGTCAGAAACACACCTGGGCTGGAACTGGGAGATGGGACACAGTGCAGTGCCAACTCAAGTGATGGCAAATAAGTGTAGGGATTTTGATACATTGGCTTGAGAATAGGTTTCAAGATTGCCAAAAAAAAAATCAATTTTTGGTTTGTGACTTCATTTTCAGTCAATGTAAATACATTACCTGTGAATTTTCAAATTGAATGTACAGAGCTGCAATTAAAAATGTGATCATGTCTCTTCTCCAGATTTTTATAAGCCCTCTCTTACCAGAGAGAAATATCCCTCACTTCACAGTCACACCTTACTTGTCTCACCACTTTTGGCATTAGGTACATCTGTGAAAAACTGTTTTGAAGAATGAAGCACAGGAAGAGTAAAATTTCATCAGAAGTCTCTATTGAACACCCTGAGAGCTCACTGAGAATTGCAGCCACTGCCATCGAACTAGACTGAGGTGTTAGTTTCACAAAAACAAGGCCAAATACCCCACTAATTTTATGCTTTCGTTGCCCTCTTTTTCTATATATTTTAATAAAAAACATAAAAAAATAAATTTTGTTATTTTATATACAGTAACTACAGTATATATCTAATGAGGGCTGCTCCAAAACTGATGCCTCCTATTCTATTATGTTGGCCCACGTCAAAGGCGGATGTTGCTGGTATGGCAGTAGAGCGTGAACCTTCCCACCAAAATTCTATTACACTTTGTCAACTTGTGACAGATGGCAGCAGAGGGACAGTCTGACAAAATGGTGGCTGACAGGAAAGTACAGATTATGAAAAAGTGTGGAGTTTAATTTCTCCATGCCGAAAAAATGTTATCAGCGCTTATTGAGTGTTTGTAGAGACCAAAGAGTGGATGTAAGTCTGGTGAGGTGGTGGGTAGTGCACTTCTGCAGTGACAACAGCAGACGTTAGGTAATCTTCACTGGCACATATTTTTACAAGTACAGCATACACGTTCCTGTTCATTGCTGGAAAAAATGCATAGCTAATGGTGGTGACTATGTTGAAAAACAGTGCTTTGTAGCTGAAAATTTGCTCAGTCAAACAGTGTTATATTATGTTCTTTGTATCTTTTGTTGTTTCCATGGAAATAAATAGGAGGCATTACTTTTAGAGTGACCTATGTACATGTGGCCCTATACAATTCTTCTTCACTCACAACACTGCAACCAGCTGGAGAATAAGCCATGTCAACCAGAACAGTAAAAAATGTTCCTTAATTGCTTCCTGTGACATGAGCCAGAAGGTCAGTCACCTTAAAGGTATTTATAGCTATTGGGGATCCTCTTGCATATCTCTAGGGAAACCTGCATCCTCACTTTCCTTCTCTGAACTGCCCAAATATCAATGCATGCAGCATGGAACATGGAATGCAACAGGAAGAACTAGAGATTTGTGTGGTCAAAGGGCTGTGATCTTATTCAGATCATGGAGACATAGAGGGACAGTTCCCATGACTGGAATGCTGTCATGTATGGTTACATACTTTTTAGGAAAGACAGAGCAGCTAAGTGAGGCAGCAGAGTTGTTCTTTATGTGAGAAAACAACTAGAAGCTCCATCCCTGAAGCTCTGCCTAGCAATGAATGATGAACAAATAGAGAGCTTATGGGTGAGTAAAGGGGCAGGCCAGTATGGGTGACACGGTTATAAGCATTTACTACTGTCTGCCCAATCAGGATGAGGAAGTTAGTGAGGCCTTCTACAGACAGCTTAAAGTAGCCTCAAGATTACAGGCATTGGTTCTCATGGGGGACTTCAACCACTCACATTTGCTGGAAAAGCAACTCTACCATGCACACACAGTCCAGGAAGATTCTGCAGTACATGGAAGATAACTTTCTGGAGCAGTTAGTGGAGGAGTCAGAGAGGAGAGGTGTGTTGCTGGACCTTGTTCTTACAAACAAGGATTGACTGGCTGGGAAAAGTGAAAGTTTGTGGTAGCCTTGGATGCAGCGATGATGAGATAGTGGAGTTCAGAATCTTACACGTGAGAAACAGGGCAATGAGTAGGACTGCAACTCTGGACTTCAGGAGAGCCAACTCTGACCTCTTCAAGGACCTAACTTGGAGCTCCCATGCGTTAGAGCATTGTAAGGTAAGGGGGACCAAGAGAGCTACTGACATTCAAGCACCACTTCTTTGAATCCCAATTGGATGCACCCACAAGCGCTCAGGGAGATGGCAGAAGTGACTGCCAAGCCATTCTCTATCATCTTTGAAAGATCATGAAGAAAGGTCACTGTGTCCAGTTCTGGGCTCCCATGTCCAGTTCTGGGCTCCCCAGTTCAAAAAAGACTGGGTCTCCTAAAAGGAGGCCAGTAGAGGGCTACAAAGATGATAAAGGGACTAGAGCATCTCCCATATGAGGAAAGGCTGAGTCTGTTTGGCCTGGGGAAAAGACTGAGGGGAGATCTCATTAATGTTTCTAAACATCTAAAGGGAGGTGGGAGGCGAATGAATGAGGCCAGGCTCTTCTTGGTGGTGTGCAGCAACAGGACAATAAGTTATGTCCTCAAACTAGAATGTAAGAAGTCCCATATCAACAAGTGGAAGAATACTTTTATGGTAAGGGTGACAGAGCACTGGAACAGGCTGCCAAGAGAAGTTGTGGAGTTTTCTTCTGTGGAGATATTCAAGACCCATCTGGACACCAACCTGTGAGACCTATTGTACCTGCTTTAACAGGGCAATTGGACTTGACCAAGTTGATCTCCTGAGGTCCCTTTTGACCCCTGCAATTCTGTGAGAATGTGAGAAGTGCCTGACGGTTTAAGGAAAGCCATTGCCACTCCAGTCTCCAAATAAGGCAAGAAGGAGAAGCTAGGAAAATAGAGGCCAGTTCTCACCTCTGGGAAGGTGGATGGAGAAGCTTATTCTGGATGTCATCTCCAAGAAAGTGGAAGAGAATAAGGTTATCAGGAGTAGTCAACATGGATTCACCAGGGGGAAATCATGCTTGATTTCTCCAATAGCACACTCATCCAGGTGTGAAAATAGATATTCATGAGGAGAATGTTATAACCTATCAAAGCTAAGAAGTAACCAAAGACGAGGAAGTAACATTCCAAGCAGTTTTCATACAGAAATAAAAAGTCTGAACTTCTTATCATGAGTAGAAGCTTAATAATATGGAGGGAAAATTTCTATTTTTACTTTTCAGTCAGCTGTCCTGGTTATAAATGCATGTTTCTCCCAAAGTTTTTTGTTTTGATTTGTTTTGTTTTCAGAACAGATACCAGCTTTGAAGCCTCTATTCAAACACTATAAAAGCATTCTGAAACTACCTCTAGGTACTGTCAACAAACCTTGAGGTACTGCCTCTGAGCAAGGCTGCAGTTTCCAGTAAGTCAGTGACTACATTTCACCAGGTCCTAGAATTACCATTCACTCTGTCTGGACTGGATAAAGAATAATAAGACTGAAATAAGCTAAAGATATTTCCTAACAGAAAGATTAAATGAAGACGGAATAGTGAACAAAAAATTTCAAAGATTGAGTGCTCTCATACACACGAGAGTGTATGTATAAATATAAATAAATATAAGCAGTTTAAAAAGTCTGTGACTATGCCAATAAGGCCATAGTATATCTAGATACTTTTCATTTGCTCGTGCTTATCCTTTTGGTAAACAGTAAAGAGCAATGAAAACTGCTTTCTGAAGTGATAGAGGTGCAGATATTCAAAAGGCAGTGCCGAAGACACATGTATAACTCAATCCTCCGCTCACTATCATGTAGTACTTTGTCACATACATCACAATACACACTTCCAAGAAACTGCAACAAAGTAAATGCATGTTCATTTTAGGGAAGACTAGGGAAGATCTTGACAGACCTGAGCTTTGTGAATTGGATCTTAGCCTACATCCTATTGGAGCTTCAAAATCACTCACAATCTGTGAGTGATCATCACACTCAGGATGTAACGTTTCCTTTCTCTCACCTTTTATTGACCTGTTCTTTTTAGATAGCAAGCTATCCAGAGTGAGATCAATAATTGTACTTGCATCCATACATGTGCTTACAAAAAAAAAAAAGTAAAAACCCATTCACGCAGATATATAGATACACATTATTTAGAGATAGATATGTGTATACATAAACATTTTTATGTATCTATATAGTATCTAGGATAAAAAGAATTCCTTGTCAAAAGAAACCAACAGCTTTTAGGTGATACTGTAATACACACAACAAAAAACAACATATCTTGGCATTTTGAAAAGGATGCCCTTTTCACGTATGCTCCATCTTTTCTGTCTCTAGGCCTTCAAGAGGGCTTTGATTATGGTTCTGATATACATTTTGTATCATTTTTGAGAATGGCTAAACAAAGCTCAGTTATCACATCCTTTCAATAAAGTGAAAAGATAGAGAAAAAGAAGACTACTTTCATATAAGTTATTTACAGTTGGGGGTCATTGATTTTACTTCATCTAAATTCAACCACTATGTTTTTAGTCTTGAAATAATTATTACTATATATATAAAAAAATATTTGTTTATATAATTCTTTTAATCACTTAAGTACCCTCACAAAATAGCAAATTATACCCTTTGAAACACTGAAGAGTCCAAAATATTACAAGAAACACACACAGAGAGAAAACATTCAATCCACAAAACACTTATCTGCCCCTGAAGCATATGCAGATCTCCTTTTCTATTGTAATAATATCTTGCTACAAATATTTAGACCAATTAAAATTATTTCAATTTGAGTGGCAGCCCTATCTTCGGCGTTGTTCTAAAACAGATGCCACATTTTCTTCCTTTTATAGGTTCTTCTTTGATCCCATGAATTTTAGTTACGTATCATTCTTTGACTTTTAGACACTTCCCGACAACAAAACATTGGCAGTCCATGCAATAAAATAACTGCTGTTTCTTCTTGCCATGAACAAACGTAATAGAACCTCTAACAGCAATCAATGTCTACACTTTGTAACTAGTTTAAATATGGAAGGAAGAGGCAAGCAAATAAATATTAAGATTATGAGTTCAAGCTTAAGGTTCGTCAGTCATTTCAAATAGCTGTCATAGAGCACTTGGAAGAATAAAACAATTCTCCTTGTAACCTACTATATGGAACTTACAATTACTTATAAACAATGCACTTCTGTATCCATAAAGTTTTAAGTATTTTCATGGAGAATCAGAGGTATCACATCTCACCTGTCCTAAGCCAAGAAAGCTTGGTATAAATAGTGCAGAATTTAAAAGCACTATACAATAAAGATACCAGTGTCTGACAAAACCATTATTTCACTGAGAGGTATGATACTTTCCTCTGAAAGGCAATAAAAAGTAAATTCCACACTGCACTGTACATAAAGAACAGTTAAAATGAAAAATTTGTTGTGTGACATCCCATGTTGTTAACAATATAGGCAGATCAAGATAAGTGAGTGGATTTGGATCATCATCAGAAGACACAAGGCCACATTTGCCAGTCTATTATGTCATGTTTCTTGAATTCATGAACCCAAGAGTGCAATATCTTTTCGCTGACATGATGGAGAAGTTACACTTTATACAGACTCTAAATATACAGGCGAGATAAATGAATTAAAAGCAGCAACCATATTGTTTCTTTAAAATGTTTTTAAACAATGTAGCATATGGATAATTTTGAAGCCTACAGCACACAAACCATTAAGAAAATAGCAATGGAAAGCAAACTGGATTGACAGATGATTTACATCAAATTAGCCCTTATCTTTGAAAACCAAAACAGTAGAAGAACATGAGTGAGAAAATAATGGTTTAGAAATTCTTTAAAAGTATCAAAATCACATGCACTATGTCTGGAACTGACAACTGATTCAGAATGTCGTCCTCTCCCAGAAATGATTTCACCCCATTTGGAAGAACCAAAATACCTAAGCACCAATTACTATTCACATTTTTCTTCAATTCTTCCCAGATTTTTTTAAAAAATTGGTTCAAACAGTAATTCTAAGAGAAATTGGTGGCAAGGTTATTAGAAAATACCACAGTTACACACACACACACTCACACACAAACAAAACCCATAATAATAATTTTATTATTTGACCAACCTATCATATAAATTAGCTGCCTTGATCTAATTGCATTTATCTTTACTTACTAAAAATGTATATAATTTTGCACTTTCGAATCTATGCCTTAACAATATGCTAATTATACAGTTCAGATGATCTGGAAAGAAATCCATTTTGCACTGATGATATAAGGGAGTGACAGTACAATTTACATTAGGAAATGTTTTCTCATTTTTCTCAAAAATTGGTTTGCACTCAGCCGGAGAAATCTAAATTCGACCAACAGGCATCCCTCCCTGTTCTCCATGGTTACAAAATAACATGACAATCTGAACGATGAACAAGAAGCACATAAGAATGGGTTACAAAACTCCTCTGGACACAGGTAGACAGGCAGTCAATGTTTTCTTCTGTAATCTGATTAAATAGATGATTATTATATAGAACAATATTGAAATGCTAGTAGCAAACAATTGCCAGTGACAATACTTGAAACATTTTGAATTTGCTGTTCCAAATGCTGAATACGGGGGCAGCTGGTCACTTCACATTCCTTACTTTAACTGATGACTGCTAGCTGGAAAGACTACAATAAGGTTTTTTCCCTTTTGATTTTAGCAACAATATACTACAGGTATGCTTTTGGCAAACATTTACCTGAAGCATTAATATCAACCTGTAAAGACTGAGCTTGAAAAACAGTGATTGCTTTGTTATGATTTTCTTTTCTGTGTTCAAAGGATAGGGACAGCATCAACTGGAAGATTGCACAGTGAGAAAGCCACCTCTTAGCACATCAGCCACAGACATCTAATTACATAAAATCAGAGGGCTAAAAACAGTCTTGATTTATTCATTTGGTTTGCAGCAATCTTGCCAGATATGTTACCAAAAAACAAAACAAAACAAACAAACAAACAAACAAAAACCTAAAACATACCCATGAGTCAGACTGCTGTATTTTGGATTTGTGGGGATTTTGGTGTGATATGTAGTTGTACAGATACAGCTGCACCACTGCTGGAATGTAGCCAGAGCCAACATAATAACAGTCAATCAGTACTAAACCTGTACCTATGCACAGCACAGATAAACTTAACTCACTGTAATGATGTACCACAAATAAGTCTTACTAGTATTTTCATAGACACAAGTCTAAAATAATCTGGTGTTCTGAAGCACAGATCCAGAGTTACTAAATATTAGTGAAAATAGAGGTGGAAACAAAAGAAAAATATCTACAAGGTTGGGTAATTTCAGTAAATGATTACACTGTCACAACAACCACTTCTGCAATTTAATTTAATAAAGGATATTTATTTAAATAATTTAGAGTCAAACTATTAAATATTTCCATCAGACAATGCTTGGCATTTTAGAAAGAACACTGCAGGTATAAGAACATCACCTTCAGACAACCATTTTCCAGGTTCTATTTGCGTTATAAATGTATTTCTCACAGGAAGGAATAGAACGTGAACATCAAATTAAAAATAGCATTATTGGGAATCTTACAGAAAGTGTGAAGACAAAAGCATGTAAGCCTGAGGATAGAAAAAATCCATCATAATATAATTCTACAAAATAAAGATGAGGTTAATCTGAAACCTGAGAAAATTAATATCAAGATTTTAATTGACCTCAGCAGGTTTCAGATTAGGCCCTGCATGTTCAACATGATGGCTCCGTGTAATTTTGCAGTGTTTCTCAAGAATGTTCACTCCATTACTTCTTAACCTTCTCTCAGTCGTTTTTCGATTTCCATTGAAAACTGAGATGACTGGAATTTATTTCTGCAGTTCCTTCCTTCTTTGCACGAACGTACTGTCAAAGGCATTTTTTTAATATGCAAAAGCTAATTTTAATGATTACTGTTCTTCTTTAATTAAAAAATAAAGCCATGAGAAATGTGAAATTCTGCAGTGATTTTCTCCGAAATATTTTAAGATGGCAAATTGTGGTCTCTGCAAAACAAAAATTAAACAGGAAATCAGCGGTCATTTCCAATATACACATTGCATTCATTGTGTCAAAACATATCAATCCTTACAATAAGAACCACTCTCATAGCATGTCAGTGGAACTGAAGGAATAGAGAACATCAGTGTGATCATTTAAAGTTCAATTCCAGATGAAAAATTTGCTTGGGAAGTGATGGTATATAGACAATATAAAATCTTCAAGACTATGTTTTGATTTTCAGATAACCAATTTTCAGGCTTTTCTGATTTTCAGACTTCATAGCTAGGATTCCATTGTAGATATTTTCCCAAAATTTTCTGAAGTTTGGTTTTTATGGATAGAAAAAATGTGGGATTTTTATATTTTTCTCCAGTAGCTTGGAATGCCAATAACTTAACAGCTACTGACAATTTAACAGCTCTTTCATTCTCACTCTATTCCACTAAACCAGAAAGCCACCCTCGTGGCGAATTTGATCAGTATTTCAACCTGAACACTTCACTGTTTCAGGCTTCATAAGCAGAAAACTAGAATGATAAATTAGACTCAGTATATCATGTCTCTGTTCACTTTCCTGGCACTATCTGCTTGAAGGCAAGAGAAGTCAAAATCTGCCAGTTGCTGTATCATAGTCATTTTAATGATACAAAAGCATGTACTGTGAACAAGTTGAGGATAACTCTTTACAGTTGCCCTTGTCTCTCTGTTCCATTTTTTCTTTTATTTTTCTTTTTATGGGAGAGAAATCTTAAAATGTTTGCAGAAGTTGAAGAGAGAATACATTTTAAAAAATATTTAAAATGTCTATAATGGAGACCGATGCTAAAGGCAATGTGTTCTAGAGAAAATACAAGCATCTGAAGTACCCCTGTTGTAGTTATGGTCTCATGATTCAGGCATTTGACATGGCATACCTGAAAATTTCAGCATCTGTTCATGCTGGCTTGACTGTTCCCTTGCACTAGGTCTGTGAAACAGAACAAGGGAAAAAAATTCAATTCCTATAAATACAAAAGCTGTGTCACCTGTATTCAACACCAAAATGTGACACTGTACGTACACATGTATGCAAATGATTACCTGATTTCTGTTGTCCAGTTCCAGAAGTGCAGGCTGCTGTCAGTTTTCTACCTAATACCATTTAGGCATTTCTGCTGCACTACTGGCAGCCTCAGATAGAAGAATATCTGATGTGCAGGACTCCATCAAGTGAAATTCCAATTTGTCCTTTTTATCTCATGATTGTTGGACTCTGAACAAGTAATAATACAAAATATCTCTCACCTGCAAACGATTTACAATAACATAATCAATAATGTATTTGCTGTGATCCAATTTACAGTGCAAGAAAGTAGCTTTCAACATGTGGGAATATTTTAAAAGAAGAAATTCCAGCCATTATGACTTGTATACTGCTGCCTTCTCCCCTTTCACAGATGTTTACATTCATAATAATTACACCAAGGCAACACTATTCAGGAGCTCATTTACAAAATCACCCACTACAACCCACTGCACACAACAGAACATTTTCTAGGGATCTGCTCTGGAGCTTTAAGGTTTATACTGCTGCATTGGACTTCACTTTCCACTGGAAGGAAGTTGCTACCAATTATTTCACCTTCCCCACTCTGCAGACATTTTGCATATAATGACATTCCTCAGGCATCAAGTCCTATTGTTGAAGTCAATAAATGTAGAAGTACACTGCGTTTTGGACTAGTAGCTTGAAGAAGGGAAAACAAGCTGGGTAAATGAATGCTGGCCAAAGGACGGAATCAAAGCACTCTAAACTCATGATCTAAAGTGTAATAATGAACAGTTACCAACAGTTAGACAACGTAGGAAACTTGCTATTCCACCAAAACATGTTCACATATCTGAACCCTTAATTCTACATCATAATTTTTCCATACTAAACGATTTTCCTTCTCCTGAGCTGCACATTATTAATTAGTGAACATAATTATGTTGTAAATCAGATTATCTGCTGGAAAAAATAATTGAGAGAAGGTGGGCCAGAAGGGGGGTGAAAAGAAGGGTTACATGGGCTATTTATGTACCCATGTATTACATAGAAATGAAAGGAAGTGTAGGACAAAAAAAAAGGAGCAACTTTCTGGGGGTTCCCAGTGACTTTTCCTTTTTCTTTATTGGAAGCGTGTTCACATGCTCAAGGATAAGTAAGATAGGAAATGTGGGAGTAAAAGCTGCTTGTGCCTCCTTTTCCTTTAATGAACCCATTTCTTTTTACCTCATTTGATACTGTGTGTTCCTTCAAGCAAACGTATCTCTTTTTCTCTTTTTATCAAACCATCTTAGTGTTACAAGTACAAAACTGATTTACACAATACAACAGAAGTTCATCGTAACTATACAGAGCATCCTTTTTTTTTTTTTTTTTTTTTTTTTTTTAAATAAGGGCCTTTTGGTTTTCCTCTTAGACCTTTCTTTTTGTTTCCACAAGACAGTATCACAGAATCATAAAATTCAGCATTACTGCAATCACTCTAACAGTGCCACAGACCTTGCAACTGAACCATACTTACACATTCCTATAGTAACTCTTCTGCATCTTTCAAGGACACCTCCCTGCTGGCCTTCCAACTTCATAAGGGCCCATGCTCCAGCATCACCCAGCTGGAAATCCAGACAGACTGGCTCTTCTCCTTTATAACTTTCTTTGCATCCTATTTCTGAGGCTCCACTGCACTAGTTCTAGTTTAAGAACATCCATCCCCTTTACCTACAACTATTTTATAATACGGAAGAGAGCCGCACTACATACAGTCTTACTCCACAGAGCAAAACATTGGTTCTCTGTATGGGCCTGAAAGCAAGTTTTGTTTATTACAGCTACTTTTTAATGTGAACTTTTTCTAAGGCAAAGGTAGTTGAGGAGCTCATTTCTAGTTGGCCACAAGCTTCTTTGTCAGGGGACAATACTGACTATAGTGTATATCATTTATTTATTACTATGTTTTAAAGCTTCTATATTTTTTAACTTTTTTCTTTTTTTAAAGTTTCCTCCATTGTCTTAACATTTCATATTGAAGTATGAAAGTAAAATGCAATTCAGCAATTGCGGCCACTTGACAGCAAACAGATAAAAAAATACTAAAAAATACCTGTACCTGTGAGCAGATAAAGTAGGAACAAGCATCTTGACTTTGCCTTACTCAATTCAAAACCATTAACAAATATACATCCTTCTTTTTTAACATTATTATTTTCAAAATATAATATAACTCTTTCAAAGTATAAAAATTGATTGAATTTTTACTAAAATCTGATGATTCTAGATCCAAGTCACCTTCCTTCACCTCTTTTTCACAAAAGTGTCCTCACCACAGTCTGTAACTGCTATGCACTTTTCCAAACTATTTAAAAATAATGTAAGTCCTAAACCCAAGTTGTTTAAAGCATATATTCACTGATTAATATTTGCATGCACTGCATCATTGCCTGTATTCCAGAAAAACAAAACTATTTTTGCATAGCAATGGGAGTATTGGGTCTGCCGATCATTTCCACTGACCATTCCAACTCAAATAAAAATTCAATTACAAAGTAATCTTATAGTTTCAACTAATAAAAATGTAAAAGTAATTTTAAACCAAGAGCTCTTCTTGAGTTGCACTGTTAATAAAAAAAGTGTTTTGCATAAAAATATCCTTAACAATTTTCCAAATGCAACAGATGGCTGTGCCTTCTCTTGAAAAACATGAAAACAATGTTATGCACTTCACAAACAGTCCATCCAT
This sequence comes from Chrysolophus pictus, assembly GCA_037305975.1. NCBI lineage: Eukaryota > Metazoa > Chordata > Aves > Galliformes > Phasianidae > Chrysolophus > Chrysolophus pictus. The sequence continues at coordinate 76,844,127 of CM074577.1, read as the reverse complement.
AAGCTTTTGTTCAGAAGATTATGATTAAAGACAATGGATCTTTCAAAAGCCATGTGACATGTAACATCAAATGAACTTCACTTATCCCCAGTTTCAACCCCAGCTGTCACATGTATCATAAAATGTTGGTATTCTTGTATTACACTACTTCAAATTTCTCCCAAAGGATGATCCAGTCAGCAGAAAACTCTTCTCTAAAATATAAAAAGTCACAGTTGGTTGAAACAGAACATTTACAGGCCAGGCACAGAACACATTCACACATATATATGTGGATTTTATCCATGCTGTCATTTGGTATTGGCGCAGTTTCACTTAATGCCCCATTAAGTGTGCTTCTTTTAAATGCTATAGTGTGTATAGTGTATAGTGTATAGTGTGTATAGTGTGTGTGTTTCTTTTAAATGCTATAGTGACCATTATTGAAGTTCAAGGCTCTAAGTCCTGCAGGGAATGCCACATATCCTCTAGATGTCTCTGGAGATTAATTCTGAGAACATTATAATTCTGAGCAGGATCTGTTGTAAGGAGTCAATCATTATATTAGCATTGTAACAGTTCTCCAATATTTGCTTTGTTGGAAGAAACAAAATATTTTTGTGCCTGCAGTCTGAACTCTAAGCAACTTTCCACGCTTTCATTAAGCTATTACTTTCTCCAAGATGCCATCCAGAGATTTACCTCAACATTTTAGCAATAGTACAGTAGGTATGTTTGTCAACATTTCAGCTACTTACAACAATATTCTGCAGTTATCCAGTATCCTGTCATCTGTCACCACTGGAAACTAGTGATGTGGGCCAAATCTGCAGGGTGGGACATTCTCGGTGGGAATCTTGCTTACAAAGCAGAAAATTTCTTTACTGTTTTTTCAGTATTCTTAGAATCATTACAGTAGCAACTCTCAAAATACAAACTGACATATACTTTGAACACTTTATTTTATGGTGTTTACTATCACAGTCATGGAAACAGACAAGTACGTTGTGGAATATGTCCCCTGGTTTTATAAGTGGTTGTCCCTTTGTATCAGAGCAACAGCTTATACAGACGAAATATTGCCTGCTACATGCAAGCTTACTGGTAGTTTGTAACGAAAAAGGCAAAATTTATCCGAAGCCAGTGGAATCCCTTTGCATGGACATCAGCTGGCTCAGAACAGCCGCACTGGAAACAGCCCCAAACAATGCGCCCACATTCACATGGATGTCCCCAGCGGAGCACTGCCAGTGCGCTCTGAAAACGTGTTTTGGGAACCATTCTTTGGGCAGATGGCAGGCAAAAACTTAAATGAACATGCTTCCCCAAGAAGAACATGCAGATCTGCACTTTCGCAAGCTGGAAATGTTACAGAAAGCTATTTAATTGCAGGAATAGAAATGTCACACGTTGTATCAAACACAAATCTGTACTTACTGAAAATAACTTAGAACTCAAAGAGAAGTTCAACTGTTTTTCAGTGCTTCTGGTCTTCAACAATCATCAGTAGACACATTCATTTATAATTTTCTTACTTAAAAACCCATCATCAGCAGTGAATGTGGTCAGTGTTAAAAAAAACAAACATGACAAGTGAAAATGGCACACTGCCCTTGGCCGAGAGGAAGAGTCTGTGTGGCACAGTATAACAGTTACTAGTTAATTTATAAGAGCCTTAGAAGAAAAATTAATTCACTGATGATTTTAGCAACCTTGGTGCTTCTCCTGAAGTGTAAGTAGGGAGAAAAGAAAGAATAAAAAAGACACCTTTTGATGAGAGATTATGTAGTCTCCACAATCGAGTAAATTTAGTTGCTGTTGCAGCAGAGGAATGTGATAGGAAATTTTACAGTTGAAGGAGAAATGTCACAGTATTTTGATAAGAGAGCGATGAACTTTTTTTCCCTTGTGCCATTATCAAGGCGAAGTGAACAAAATACATCATTTATAACCCACTGCTCTACCATTATCTCCTGGTGAGACACTTGTTTTAAAACACACAAGGACCTTTTTTTCTCTAAGACTAAAGCTCTCTGTGAGGCTCCGTCTGCCTTTATAGCCATGAAAGAAAGTTGACACTTGTGTGGGCCAAAGTTTCCAGGCAACCACACAAGGGCACTTGTGCACCCTCCAGGTCACCCCCAGTTCTGAAGTACAGAGGAAGCGTATGAACAGCGCACGTCCCTTTGATCACAGATACCATCAAAAACTGATGTGGAGAGAAAATCCTGCGCTTGGGAAGAAAGTCACTACAATCTGCTTGTGGCTTTCTCTTACCTAGTATACACAGGAAGTAAAGGTTAGCATGTTAGAGCAAAACTGCTAAAATAATTTCTCTGACTAGCCCCTCAGTCTCTCCTTCTCCAAGGTATTCCTGCACTCTTCTATTTTCTTCTTTTTACTATTTACTCCCAACATGACAGCATGGCTGTTTTGCTGTAGAACACTCATTCAGCAAACCTATTCTCAAGCATGCAGTTATGTACTAGCAAATGTGTAGCAGAAAAAAAAACAGTGGTGGGGTTTCAAGCACAGGTACTTTTACAGACCCAAGGAAAATCCCACACTACTTCCAATCGCACGATGTGAACAGTGATCATGAAATAGACTTTTTAAGTTTATGTTGAACAACACAGAAAATAGGTGTGCTCCGAGTCCGGTGCTATCTAGTACAATCACTGTCTGTTCTAATAAAATTACACTGGTCATAACACCAAGTGATCCGAAGATAAAAGGGTATAATTTTCTAGAGACCTTTAATCAGTCCTCAGATTGTTTATTTGTCTTGCGGTAAGGAAGTCAGATATAGTAATGAGAAAACAATTAACTTATTTTATAAAAACAAATGAAAAATTTGTTTCCAGCAATGTCAGATGAATTTACCAGACCCCTCAGGTTATTTTGCTACTCCTACATGCAATGTGCTTAACAGCTACAATGGTTTATCTTGACTGTTAACACTGGTGCATTTGCTGAGTCAAAGAGGAAATAGATTATGTGAACAAGGAGAACTCTAATAACAAAATAAAATGAAAAGCTCTTTGTTTACATTAAAAACACATTTACTTCTAATTAAAAAAAAAAAAGAAAAAGAAAAAACAAGTAACAAGTCTAATTATAACAAAACTTACTGCTTCAAGATAATTTCTTGATGCAGGAACACAGGATATATGTTTATGTAAATACTTATCAAATTACAGCAGAAGGTAACAGAACTTGAACTAATGGTCATTTCAAGTTTGTGCAAGTAGAAAGTGAGACAGAAAGCTATACATTTTAATTTCCAAGTTATTGGGAGACATAGTCACAGCCAAGTATTTTAAAAAGATCCCCAAAACAAAAACTCACTGCTGTTTTCTTATGTCTTATTCATTTCTACTTAAGTTAAAAAAGGACAGTCAAGGTTGTTTCTTTCCATTATTAAGGGAACATTCCAAAACTCCTGAACATTTTCATTTAGATAAAATTCCAGTTACTTATGTTCTGATTAATATATGCAAAAGCTTCGATCATAACTTAATTATGAAGATTAAGAAATATATTAATAAACCAAATTCAGGAAGAATCTGTATGGAGATGCATGCTATTACCATATAAATATTCATGTTCCTCATTGCACAACTCAAAAAAACATTTATTTTAATTGTAAGACATTTAAAATGTTTTGATGGATTATGCAATATTTCTCCTCCTGTTGTAGAAACACTGTCAGACTCATTTAGATGGATAGATGTTTGCAGCAGGAGAGCTTATTTATAATTCAAGACACCCAGGACTCTGAAATAAATGAGTTTTTAGTGATACATTCTCTCAAAGCTTTAATATAAGGCTTATGATTTAATTGCCACACTCCAAAGCTAGGGGGCAGGTCAGCCTATTACCAAGCTCTTATATTTAACTTTGGTGGAGAGTGATCGGTCTTAGACCAACATGGTCTCTCAAAACAGGATGATAAGTTAATTTCACAGTTATCACAAAATAACATATGATATTAGGTGGTAGCGACATGATAACTCCACTGGAAACAATGGTAATTACATAGTAAATCGTGTCAATGATACTGCATTATCTCCTAACTGTTCAATTAACTCGTTTCACCATTGCATACTATGTTTAGAAAGTTGCTGATGCAATATTTCCGTATCATAATTGCAAAAAGATAGTTGAACAAGATAGCACGCTATAATTTTAGAAACTTTCTAATATTACTTGCTAAAACTATTTCTGCTATGAAAAACAAGCAAACCTTAAGGTGAAGGAGACCTGCAAACGTGGAAGATACCACTTGAAATGGAAACAGGTTGGCAAGACAGTCATCAAACTAATTACTTTTTCTTTTTTCATGCAGGAAATGAGACATTAATTCATAAATCTAATTTCAATTGGTATGTATTGATCTAGCCAAATGGTAAAAGCCCTCAGCCATCATTAAAACAAGTATAAATTAAATCCCTGAAAAATGTAACTTTTCCTATGCTGTGCAGACAATCTAATAAATGTGGATAAGTTTACAAAGTAAGGGAATACACTTAAATTACAAAATAGCAAAAAAGATAGGAACAAATTGAGCTTTTCTCTAACTCAGAAAGCCGCGTCTTCATCACTGGCAGAACAGGCTATCTCACCTTCACCCATACAAATCAAAAGACCAGCGAGGTGACATAAAATGGAATAAAATGCTGTCTGAACTATTTACATTGTTATTTCTTTTCAATAATCAAGACTGCAGATATGATTTTCTTTGGATGGTTTTCTGTCTTGTTTATACATACACCATTGCTTTGTAGTTTGAACTTGTTCTTAACTGCTATTTTTGTGAGTACAGAATTAAATCAACAGCTGGTAAAAATCAGAGTTACAGATAGTTTGAAGCCAAGACACAATAAAAGCAATATACTGACTTACAGCTCAGGAACAGTGCTTTCTATAAATAAATAAATGTCTAATATATATGAGTGAATCCCTAAACATATACCAATGCAATAGTTTAAAAATCTGTGTCTGATAGAAACGTTTTTGGTCACAGGCATTTAAGACACAAAGGAATTTCTGAAATTTTCCCAGATTAACTTCAATAGGAGACTGTGGCAATTAAGCATTCTTTAGCTTATGTGGCAACATTTACCTGCAACAGAAATACTTCAGAAGCATGTAGTTGTTTTTGTTGTATTTTTCAATTTTCCTTTGTGACAATAATATTTCATACAGCTCGTTTAGATTTAGAACATCTCTTTCAAGGCCAACTCCACCTACTTTTTCATCTCTGCTCATACTAGTTTTGTGGTTATAAGAATACAAAGGAATCTGCATGATTTTAGCGCATGACTCATTTCCAGCAAATCAACAAACGTACTTTCAATTTGTTATGCATGAGAGATGTGTAAAACTATAGAGGTTTGGGTCTCTGGAGGACAAAATAAGCAAAATATTCAAGCATTGTATCTAAATCATAACTGAAGTTAAACTCTAATTTTAACACACAGGCTGTACAGTGAATTCACAAATGCCAGGAAGGATTTTAAAAGCACCAGACGAGATCCCAAACCTGTCCCCAGCTGTCCTAAAAATCCTGTGCATCCTGGTACAGATTTCATTCTATTAAATGTCCAGCCACACAGTATTGAATAGGTACAGCCAGAAATGGCAAGAAAAAGTCGATTATCTTTTTGAAAAAGATGACAGAAGTCCCAACATCATTCTCTGATTTTAGAGTTTGCCAGTGCTTGAGAAATTCTAATTCCAGTTACCTTATATGATGCAGTTCATGTAACCTTGCTGTTACATGGCACACTACTTAGATGCCTGAAGGGATCAGCCTGCGCTCCACACAGTGGAAGCAGTGCTTCCACTCTCCATTCCCAGGAGCCTTCTTTCTCCCAAAAGACACCACTCATCTCTAGTGTTTGGGCCTTCCCTGTTGATTCTCTTGATGTGATGGATGACAGATTAGAAACTAAATTATTGGCAGATAAGGAAATAAAACAAAGCCTACAACTCAGCCAAAACCTCTTCCAAAACAGGGAAGTCAGTAAGGTATGGTAAAAATTACCCAAAGCTCAATCTCTTCCGTGATAACTAAGCAACGGAATTTATAACATTCCTGGTCTTACATCCATCAAGTCATGGGATATAAGTACAAATATAAAAGGAAGAGAAGCCAGCAAGAGTAAATACATGAAAGAAAAATCAACAAGTAACTCACAAGTAATAAGTTACCCTGAAAAACTCAGTACACACGCACACATAAAAAGAACTGTGAAAAGAGAAACCAGGTGCATTTGCCAGCTATAAAAACAGAACAATGCAGTGGGTGAACCCCATGCCGCTCCATATCACATCTTCATTGGTTTTAAATGTTTATAATGTATTTGTATTTCTCAGGTTGGTGCATCTCTCAATATATACAGAGAGTTAAACTTTCTGAAGCGAGATTGAATTGAAAAAAAACCCACAAATCAGAGGATCATGATGTGGTTCCCTCTCTTGCCAAGCTCTGCACCTTGCAAAACCGATAAAAACAATGCTGAAATTAAAAAATACATGCTTTTACTGTTTGGTTAGTGTGTTTTGTTTTTGTTTTTTTTGGCTTCCAGCATCCTCCATAGAACTTTGAGAAACAAGACATTTCTTCTGAATCAGATATCCATTATCAATTTGGACAGAGAGCGTCTGAACCAGTATTATCTGCAAATGATTTATGAGGGCAGGTATTTCTCTACCTGAACGTTTTAGTGAAACCATAAATATCAGTAAAGACAGGAGCTGGGATTCAACAAAAAAGCCCTGAAAAATATTTTACATGGGAAGCTACTCTCATCTGATGAAAATTTTAATTCATCTTTTATATATTTTAAAGATTTTTTATGTTAACAAAATCTCTCCTCCTTTCTTACTTATACTTTAAATTACTGCTATACTTACCTATTAATAAAACCTACCAAACTAAACCAACTGATCAGTTGATCTTAAATAAGAATGTGTCAGAACCTGAAATGTTGTTCAGAAGAAAAGATTACATTCAATACCAGCTTCATAAAACCAAATCATTTAAAATTGTTTATGAATATCCTCAAAATCCTAGTAGAAGCAGTATTTCCTTTTATTTTATATAACCTACAACATATTGAGCTTCAGTAAGACATTTAACTTTAGGAGTCATCCATCTCCCCATCTCTAAAATGGTATTGGTAATTCTTTCTCATGTCTGCAGAAAAATGGCTTTATGCAACAGCACTGTGTGGAGTACCTACCTTAAGAAGGACTAGACATATCCAGCTGCTTTGTGGTTTTTTTTCCAGACTCAATGCGTTCAGAGCTTGAGATTACATTGCAAGCACTATACAGCATTATTAATACAAAAATTCAAAACCAGTCTAATGACCATTTTGATAGATACTGGATTATCATGCATTTCCAGCACGGTTTATTTTATGAAAAAGCTAAAAAGAAAAAAACACCACAGTTCTCTGTGGAAATAAATTTCTAATAGTTAATTTCATCTTCTAGATATTCAAGATTTTCTAAGCCTCTTTTTCAACCTTTACTTATTTCTGGTTATTATTTATATTCAATTATTTTTCAGTTATTATTAAGTTGATAAAAATATTTTTCTATAAATTAATATGGAATGGTACCATAAATATGTTCAGTCAAACTAAATGCTATAAAAAAGCATGTACCTATTAAAATTCCATTGTTAACATAGAAATTTACACGTATACATTTCAATATTCTACTTTCATTTGTACATTTAGATAGTGATCTAACAGTAAACTGTGATGTATATATGCTGAATTATATTCTGTATTTACAGTTCTAATAATGTATACATTAACTGTGTTTTTTACCAGAAGATTAAAAGGTATTGGAAACATAAAACTGAATAAAGTATCATGTCTTCCTATTTAAGATATCAAGGTAATATTACCCTTCTCTCACAGTCAATAAAAGCCACATACAAAACCTCTTGGACAGTCTCTAAGATTGGAACAGCTGGAGCTGGGCTTGACTTTAGAATTGGATTTCTGGAGTATTTCTTACTCAGCACTGAAGGACATTACCTGTGGAAAAAAACAGATTCTAGACACCTAGATTAGGGCACCTGAAAATCAAAGTCAAATCTCAGGCATCAGGGAACCGGCCGGTATCAATGGAAATAACTATGGCTTTACTACTCCCAAGCCATCTGTTTTTAATGCCACATCTTTCAAAAAAATGAAGAGTATGTTTTTATTAGCTTTGTACAATATGTTTAATGCATTTATGATTAATTTGCTTGTATAATAAGTTAGTGCTATCAGCACTTAAGTAGGGTGATACAATAACATATAAATAGAATATTGCCCTGGCAATTCAGGGAAACAGCATTCACCATGGTGAAGACCCGGTTAGGAAGAAGTACAAGATTTTCCTTCTTCATATTTATTGTAAAAGGGAACACAGACAGCATCCACTCTACTGGTTGTAGATTTCATGATAGGCAAAAGAAGAGCCCACAAGCCTTTCACATCCTGTTTTAAGCTCATCACTGAATGGTGTGTTCATCTCAGAGACTCTAAATACTTCCTGTCAAAATATAAAGTGTTCAGTCAGGGCTGGCAATTCAGCATGAGGAGGAGGAGGGAGAAATTAAATGACTAGAAACTGCTGCTGTAATGGTGTCAAGCAAAGAGGAGGCTGCCCAAGAAGGACAGGGCTACAGAGCTGCACAGAAATCCTTAGAACATTCTGCAAGCAGCAATACAGAAGCACACTGATGCTATATTTTATAAATGCCATAATTTTGCCAAGCAAAACTATAATTTCTGTATACAGCTGCAAATAGCAATACTTAGGATTGATGGCTTTTGCATAACCCTATAAAGCAGATATTATGATGCATGGGACTTTAGTAATATAGTTACTATAGTGAACAAGAAAACCATTTTATATCAAATTACATCCTCCTTCCCCTAAAAAGTATCTGACTAAGGCAGAGATAATGTAAAGTTCGACTATCAAAAATGGCTTCATTAAGAACCTTAATGAAGCACATGGGAGCCATTTATTGACTCCTCAACTATTAAGACATAGCATTATTACTGCTTTAATAGTATTTCCATTTTCATTTAGGAAATAACTAATCAAGGGATCAATGTACCAAAGACTTTATTTTCCCTCCCATGGGTCACTGAAAGTACATTTTTTAAAATGCAAAAAACGTAAAGGCAATTCCCCCCAGTGCCATATCACATAAGCAATTTAAAGAAATAACAAGGAATGCTAAAGGTCAATGGCTCCCGATCTAAGCCATGTTATAAAACAAATGAAAATTGTTAGCGGTAATTCTACCTTTCTGGTGGAAGTAAGAGATCGCTTTCACATCAAAGAGGCTTACCTCCAAAGTATGCAAAGCACCTCCACCCTGACCTGCTGTCAACCTGTGAGACATTTCTATTTCTCAGACTCACTTTGAATGCAAACTACTGTTTTCCTGGTAGTTCTCACAGCTCCACTTCCTTTGAGGTACAGATGTGTAGCCAAAGAACCCAATCAGATAACATCCATTTACATATTTATAAAGTCTCCTGTAAAATCTCGTATCAATTGTTGCCACTATATATAGCCCTTTCAAAGTATCTTGTGGGCACAAGCGCTCCACTGCACTGCTCCCTTCAGGAGTCCAGATATATCGTATAATGTGATTTCAATGTAAATGTGGCCCATCACACAATCATACCACTTCACAAACTCTTTTCTGCTGGGGTAGCTTAAATCTAAACACACTCAAGCAGCTTGCTGCACTGGAGCAAGATTTCTTCCACATAAAAAAAAGTCAAAACCCCCAACACAACAATGCCAAGGAAAAAAAAATCTGAACATTTTCTGCAGAAAGATGGGCCGTCTCCAAATCCTTGTGCCCTATCAGACAAATTAAAGTAAATCAAGCATGAAATGAAGCAGAAGAGCCCCGAGATAAGGCTCCTTTAAGTCGTTTACAGATTAGGATAGAGAGAGGTGCATCTGGTCTCTGGCAGTGAAGGAGGCCAGTTTCTCATCTCACAATAGCAGCCTGTGTATAGGATTACCTTACCTTGTCACTGACAAGGGAAAAAGCGCCTGCAAAATGTCTCTAACTAACTTCCTAATGTTCCCAGCTAAGTTCTCTTATTAAAGTATTAACTGTTACAATGATAGAAATAAATTTTGATAAAACAAAATAAAAACAGACACTAGTCTGATTTATGAGCTGGTTGGACACTGATAAACTGGATGCTCTGCTACCAGCCGATGAGCCTCTTTGCTTATCAGTCAGGATTTCACTGCTAGAGACAGCAGATAACTTTCCAACTGGAATTAGGGATTCAGTGAACTGTCTGTTACTGGTTGGACTGGTGCTCTAGCAGCACCTAAAAGGGCCTCTTGTGCTATCAGATGGGATTTTGCTGTTGCACGCAGGGAGATGCTTCCCTGCTGCAAGTGACAGCCCAGCTCAGAAGTCGGCACGGCTAATGGTTAAACTGGTTCTCCAGCAAACAAGCCACCCTCGTCTTATCAGCTGGGGATTCACCCTCAACAAATTGGAGGCCTTCCGTCCTCAGGAAGCCTGCCTCTCCCGGAGCCCCAGCCCTGGCTTGTGCTTCTCCCCACTGAGGCCAGAGTCCAGCAGCACCAGACCTGATGACAGTGCCATGTTGCTGCAGCACGCAGAGCTGTGGGAAGGCCGCAGCCGGCAGCCACACCGCCCTGCTGCTGCCAGGAGCAGGCCCTTCGCGCTTATGCTGATGGCCCATGGGGAGACCCAGTGGGCAGCTGGAGGAGAAGGTTCAAGAGATGGCACGGAGCCCACGCAGCCACGGGCATGCTTCAGCACTGTGCTCTCAGGATGCTCTCCTGGCTTTCCTGGAGCAAGGTGGTCACTGCAGTTCCTCATTTTCTACATGATTTAACTCTACTATGCTCAACCAGTTGTGATTTGCATACGTACATCGTGCTCGGAGGAACTGCTCCCACTGTGCCCCTTTTTGTAGCTCTGCTGTGGTGTGCTAGCCTACAAGTGCAGTAGTTCTTCTGGGCACAAAGACAAGCACTAGCCCTAAAACAAGCCCAAGTAAGGGTTCTCTAGGCACCCCAGCAGTAATCAAACATATTTATTTAACAAGAAGAAAGCAGGCAGATGCAAAATATCACGTGTTCATAGCTGGATGTGTAAAAATCCTCCTTTGAAAAAAGTGAAGTAACAAATCAACTCATAATTACTGCATGCTTTATAAAATTCAGCTTTTAATTCTTTGTGAATACAGAAAAATATATAAAATGTTTCTTTGTGGTGAAAATCTTCCATCTGAAAATGCCAAAACAGTGCTACAAAGAAAGCCTAACACATAATGCTCTGCTTGTTAGACATCTTACCTCACATACTCGTACATTAAGACGTATATGCTCTCTTCATTCCACTGACAATGTATGTGTTCTGTCAATATTCACTGTGCATGAACAGTGTTCCCATGGTGAAAACACATAGGATAATGCTTTCTAATTTACTCAAACTCCAGAACGAAGAAAAACCTCCCATCATTATAGTAGCACAGACTAGCACCAGACAAAGATAGCACTAATTTCCCCTCAAAGCTCTAAAAAAAGGGTGCCGATGCAGCTCTTATTTGCCAATCGAGACTATTCTAAAACAGATGTATTTGATTCTGATACGCAAAGAATAAGACACAACCAATCCAGAAAGCAGAGTGCAATTTTACTGAACTAATCCAAAAGGAATGTAGGGCAGGATTGTAGGAAGTATGAAATTGTCCTTCGGGCTCTAACTGCCAGACTCTAAACTGATGGCACTTCAGGAAATCTTTCTAAATGTATGAAAAAATGGAAGGGAGGGCACACTGAATCTCACTCAAGAACACTTTCTCACCAGCATTTTATATCACACTGAAACCTTTATACTCTTATGGCATTTGGGGGGTATTCTGAAGAACACCTCCAAATCCACGTAATGTTCATCTCAAGCCAAATGGGACTGGCCCTCCTAGTCCAATATTCAGACACCACTGGAGGTTTTTTATTGGTATTTTTTTCTTTTTTAAGACTATTTTTTATTTAAATATTTAAATATTTACTTTTATTAGTCAAGCATCGTTCACAGCTATGAAAATGAAATATAAGGATTTCAAACAGTAGAGATAGGTAGAATTATGCATGGAAACACTTTCATGGGAGGCACTTTTTATACTGTGAGAACACTGTTTGAGGAAGGAAAAGGCAAATTAAATTTCTTTCCTCAAAAACTGTCAAGATTTTCTTCACTGTTCTCAGCATGTACAACCAAATCCCTCTTTCCTAACAGGAAAAGTGAACTTATGTTTGTACGCTTAAAACAATGCCTGTTCTCATTTTCACTTGGTCTTACCTTTTAAAATATACCGCAAAACTGCATCAGTATAATATCTTATGTTGACATATATGATGAAACAGTGATGAAAAATTATAAGAAACTGTCTAATTATGCCTGCAATATGGATGAACAAATGATCTAAAATGTAAAAATATTCAAGCCCAGTGAGATTAACACACCTGATTTGCAACTGCTGCTCTTCTCAGAGAGATACAGCGTGAAATGTGAAGAAACTGTAAAACATGATGTGATCCAGTGAAATTTTGCACTCTTTTTCTTACGTTAATGTCATTACTTGCACACATCTATGAAAGGTATGAGAGAAAAAAGAACAAAGTGTATTTTTCACCCCAACATTATTTTCAATTAACTGAGACCATAATACAATTCTCTTCAGATAACTGTTATATGTACACATCTATGACCAACTGATGGATTCTAATAATCGCTCCCTGCTTGCTGCTTTCAAATAATAAACTTAAATAACACCAAAAAGGAAGAGGGCATGCTTTATTTTCCTATTTATTAATACTAGAGAAAGTAACGTGTTTATACGGTATTAACAGTGTTCCAATTTCTGTAGCTGACACATAAAACATTGAGGACAAATTTTTTCGTACCTCAACGTATCAGGAAGATTCAAAATTTCCATACTACATTAAAAGTGTGAATACTTGCTGTGTAAAAGTTTACTTTTTGCTCAGTAATGTACTGTATTATGCAATATCATTTTCGTAATTTTTTGGTAAACTGTAACTGCTGGGATTTTCAAAAACATTTTCAAAACTAATAGCAGTGCTGCATTACACAAGCAAACCAGATTCTCCAAGCTTGGACCACCTACTACTGGAAACTGTTATAATAAATGATATGGATATTAATGACATTAAATGATAATAACTGACAACTGTATGAAATCATTTATTATTAGCTGCTGATGATCAACTGTTATTCAGATGCTTTAAAAAAAAGGAAAGTATTCACTGCAGTGTTAGCAGTGTGGTGAATAATAAAATGCAATGTGGCACTCTTCAGGTATAAATGCAAGATAATAGACAGCATTTTAGCCTGATGGTCTCTATCAACAAACCAACAATGCATTATAAATTTTTACAATTTTTACCATGAAAAAGACCTTTGGCCACTACCATCACTTTAAATTATTTGCCTGTTCCATTCTCACAACATATTTCATTTCTTCAAAAGGAATGAGGAAGGTTTCAGAATGCTTACATATCTCATGTGCTAAAATGAACTTCACAGATTAACGGCTTCTGAAAATACAAAATGCTTCTGTACTTCCCATTTTATAAGCGCATTACCTAGCACAAAAAGTCTGATGAAAGATTCTCAGAGCCATGAGGATCTGCAACGCAAACATAAATTTGCCCTTATTATCTGGTACACCAACAAAAGCCAAAGTTCTATACTGGTTACATCAGCCATCGAGAGGACTCTGACATGGAATTTTCTGTGACCAGATCTGTGCAAGTGACAGATATGATGCAGGCAGTACCATATACAACCATCCTGACTTCCACTTTCAATAGGCAGGCACATTTTTAGAACTGGGTCATTGTCAAGATGAGTGAAGAACAAGACTTGAGTTCACACTTCAGGGTCCATTAGATGCCATTACAAACTTTAGATCCACTATCGTGCAAGAAGAATTTATTTTGATTTATTACCTCTAGCCTTCTGTTAAACAATTTAATGATTTAGCTAGTTCAACCAGAATACATTTTAACCCTACTAAACTTTTCCATTGTTCAACAATATGCAGTGGGAATTACAGACCATATTAACATATTTTATAGTAAGATTGAAGCTATTAAAAATCATTAACCTAATTTCATTGATTTATACTGTAAATCGGACTTAAAATGATTCAAACATTTTCAAACAAAAAACAACACAGGAAGAAAAGCAAATGCATTATATATTGAATATCTTTACAATATCTTACAACACATTCACTTCTTCTGAAACAGTGTTATTTTTCAAACAGATGAAATTTATGATGATTTGCTATATTTAAAGTAGAATTTCAAAATAATCACGTCTTTAACTCTGTTCCTTTATGCAGATCTTAATAATCTGAAGCAAAGTTGGTCCAAAAGAGACCTCTTTAGACCTCAGATTGTTATCAGCAGTTCTAATAGAGTAAGTGTATGCAGAATTGTCATGTTTGATAGACTATGTAAGCTCATGCATTTACATGAGCAACAGACACAGCAACACAAGAGAAAGCAGAGTCTTTACTTAAAATTGTCTTACTTAAAACCCTCATTCAGTGAGAACTGGGTTTTACTGTTCTGAACATGTCTGTCTACTTTGTCTATTCGTTGTATGTGACAGAGGTAGTTGAGGTAGTATGAAGATATCTTATGTTGCAGAAACAGTCTGAGGTATCATAGAATTACGTAGTCCAAACTAGATCCGCAGATCTAAATAATGTTGCATAGAAAAATGTGGTTCAGTAAAATCTAGCTCTGCTCCCTCTCCCCTGTAGTACGTACCAATAATATATCAAACATAAAGTCCATTTCTAAAAAAAATATATATGTATCTTTATTTCTTTGGGAACTGGTTCACTTTGTTGAACTGTGACTGTATCCACAGAGGACTATTCATCCTCTCTGAAGGCAGCACTGAGTTAAAAGTATACGCTGCTCAGGAGCATAGCAAGTGAGTAATTTACTACAAGAAAGCAACTGTACCTGTCTGCAACATAAATCCCCACTGAAATGAATCTCTTAATTTTCCCATAAAGTTGCAAGCTGCTTTAAGAAACAAACAAACAAACAACAAAAATGCACACTCTTATTATTTAGCTAAATAACAGTCTTTGTTCCCAGAATAAACCTCTACATTTCTCAGCATGTATAGTTTTAAGTATAGACAGTCTAATATAAAGCAGCCTATAGATCTGATTATCAGAAGCAGCTAGGAAAGTCAGATGTAAACTGTCAGACTGTAGTGAATATCCAGGAAAGGACACGTTTTACTGCTACTGCCCAAGGTCTTCTTAACTGGTTGTAGTCATGACCACTACAGCTATACACTCTATGTATTTTTCATAGCAGACATACTAGAGAAAACTATTTTGTGAGAACATAACTTAGTCAACATCTTTGTAAAGCTGTTTTTGAAAAAATATACACTAAAGTACATTTTTTTAATAAATAATTCTTGTGACAGTTTAGTGTTTGGGATAGAAACAGATAAAACAAGTAATCAACAAGCCACTCCATGCCACTGTCAGCTGTCTCTGCTGGATGAAGCATGTACTTTGCACTGCTGAAACAATACAATGTTTTTCCACTCAAATGAAACAATATACAAATAAATAAAATGAACCTTCTGCTGCTCTCTGAACAGTCTCTTTAATAAAGCTTCAAAAATACAGTAAGTATTATTATGCTAAGCAGTAACTATTCATACAGCAGCATAAAGTCCTTGCCTTCCTAAGCTCAGGGTCTTACAAACATCTGACCATCCTACAAATATTTGTTCAACAAACCTACAGGTATTTTAGAAAGTGTTCTTCCTCATACATTTTTGGAGCACTGAAGGCACCATTTCCAAGGGGCGGTGTGGATGGGGAGTGGGAGAAGGGCTCTAAATTATATCATGCAACTGTTGTTTGTTAAAAAAAAAGTAAAGAAAAAAGTTGGCTATTTTCACTCTGAAGATACAAGTGCATTTCTCTCTCACCTCACTCTCGCATGCAGAACTAAAACAGATTGTCTCATTTTCTCTCTTTGCACATATTACATATATAATGCCAATCGGTTTACTAATTACTCCAAAGCTAAAATGAAACTTAAATTTATACAGGTAGATGAGGGTTCATTTATTCCTTGTTCTCAGGGCTTTGACACTTGAAGAAGGGTAAGAGGGAGAGCAGAGGAACGAGCAAGAAATCTTCAAAAATGGTTTGGTTCCAAATACCCTAATTCCCATTAGAAGCATACAACTACTTTATCTTTCTTCTTTTGCCATTAATTACAAATAAATTCATCTTTCTCTTGTGAAGCCTGAAGTTTGTTGTTGTTGTTAGATGAGTTGCATTCAAACTCCAACAAAAAAAGATGAAGCCAACATTGAAATTCATCTCACAGTCCAGAATTTACTTAACGGCCAGCCTGTGTGCTGTGATAAACGGAATGATGATCCGGCAACATGTCTTTATCCATGGTTTGCTTTAATTAACGCCGGCTTGTTTGTTGAAGAGATGATTAATATGCCAATGAAAATTGCATAATTGAATACCACAACACTGGCACAATCAGAAAGACACATGCAGTTTTTTGATTAACATTTATTATTATTATTATTATTGTGTGTTTTAATGTTCTCACTATGAAATGATGCAGGTTTTGACTGAGAGGTGAGGAAAAGCCAGGTTACGTACAGGATTCTCCATGGGCAAGGGAAAAGATATGATGCAATTTAATCATGCAGACATAGTTCCTTGGTCAAGCAGCCATTTTTCCAAACACAGAAGCAAAAACATCTCAGAAAAAGAAAATACAGGAAATATAACAAAGTATGCCAAGGAAACATACAACAAAAATAAAAATGGCAATGACCACGTGACAAAAAGAAAAGAAATGAGTATGGAAACCCAAACAATAATTTAAGTATCTGAAAAATCAGTACATGGGAAGCAGAGGAAACAATTTTCAAGTGGCTGAAAAAATAAGAAACTTCTGCTCTTAAAGCACTGACATATTACAGTAACAAAGGATTATAAAAAAGGAAATCTGAAGAATCATCCTTTTCCAGGACTTCAACTGAACAACTGTCCTAACTGCAGCTTGTTGAACATATACAGTAAGAAAATCCATGTTACGACTAGCTCAACACTGTCAACTAAGGTAGGTTATAAGTGGATCGGGTTTTATTTTACCTATACAGTGATTTTCTTCTTATCCCAACTGCATAGGGCAGATGTTAATGTTTCTTAACACTCATTCTCATGCAAAGACTAATTTTTAAGGGGTAAGAAGATCCCCTTACTTTGCAAAACTGAATTCAGACTTGCACAGAAATTCAATGGGATATACAACAATTCTGTAAATACCTTAGCTATTTTGGAAATTAGCTATTAGAAAATATACAATTTTTGAGCTAAAATGAAACTTTAAGCTTTTGTGAGCTTTCCCCCCAAACGAGCATCTATATACTAACTTTATATTTTCTTCAGTGATCTAAGCAGGCACAAGAATTTTCTGATAACTGAAGTTCTGTTATTTAGATGAATAAACACTTGCAGAGGATAACACAAAGCAAATACTGCTGCGCCTTTACTATAATCAAATAAAACAGGAAGGAAAGATTCCCACTTATTTCTTTCAATAAAAACCAGCACAAGTAGTAAGATTTCTGCAAGAATTGCTTTTCATGGATCCTTTCACGCTGTCCTTTGACAGAGGAGAGGAAAAAGGATGGATACAAATGTCCACGGGAAAGGATCATGTGCTCCCACTACAACCTTTACTGTGTGCATAAGGTGACCATCTGTAGTACCGCTGGAGGTGCCGCTAATTCTGAGCAGAAGTGTCAAGAGTTCGGCTGACCACAGCACATCCTGAAAAAGCGGGACTGTGCAGAGGACATTCATCCCCCTGTTTCCTTCCCCAGGGCCATCCATTCTCCTTCATGCCTCAAGCACGGTTTCCTGAGGTGAATGTGTTTGTTAAGAACTATCCCATAGAGGCACGTACAACACACACAAGTTTTCAGAGGGGCCCAGCCAAGGGTTCTCCCATTTTTACCCATGTCTGATTTCCCAGTCTGCAGTTTAGGCTGAAAGTTACTCAAGCTCCTATCTATCTACATTTGCCACACAATATTAAGGAAATACTGGCAGGGAAAACAAGTTGAAGCTTTTTCTGTTTGAAGAGACACAAAGGAGTTGCAGAAGCCACTCCTCTTTTTCCTCACTCTGTGTTTCTCTGTACAACTAACAAAGGCCTTTTAGTTTGTAAAGGGAAACCAGAATTACAAAACAATACAATCTATCACGTTAATTAGGGGCAGAGAATCACAGCTACCAAAAACCACTCACCTTTTTCTTTTTTTTTTTTTTTTCAAAGAAACAACAAACAGCAACACAACACACGTGGGAAACATCTGATGGCTGAAAAGGCACAAGCATTGTAATGCAACAATGATGCATAGAAAAAAACAGTTGTTCATAACTCAAAGATGGTAAAAAACAAAAGATGTGAACTGAAGGAAAGTTCTTTCTTAGGCCCAAGTCTGTGATAAAAGCTATCACCGAGGAGCTCCTCCAGCTTCACAGGAAAATAAAACTTCCTAGTGACAAGATCCAGGAAACAGTGAAAGAGCTGTAAGTGCTGAGGTCCCCCACCATGTGCAACATCTGAATTGGAATGAAGAAAACCCTACCCAAAAATTGTGGGGGAAAATAATACATTGCCCAATATGGGAATAAGCAGCCAGATCCATCTTTCAAATAACATTTTAAATTGTATTATTCCTTTTCTTACAGTTATGAAACTACTGTATCCTAACATTTGAGCTGTGGTATCAGGAGAGTCAAACATTAAGTTGCAATAGATATCTCTGTTCATGCTGCCCCATAGATTGTACAGGCAGACGCTGCAGTTTGCTTAACTGTAGGTCAAGCCTGCTCTTCCAGAAGTTTCCAGGCATTTAATTTTTTTCCGTTAAATTTTATACTGCATACAGAGGTATATAAAATCATGACAACTATGTTCAGCGGTTCAAATCAAAGCTGTAGTTTTGTTTCATGACTTTACATTTACCTTGCATTTCATGTAAATAAAATATTTTACTTTTTAATTCTCAGAGTTCTGAGAACTGTAAGCTCTCTGTAGAGCTGGAAAAGAAGTAAGTAGTGATGATAAGGCAGAAACATGAATGGTAAGCAGAGCAATAAACATTCCTATTTCTTATGTTTATGGAACTGCAGATCATCAAATAAATTAATCAAACGAGGTGTAAAATACACCAAAAGAAAGTTATTTTTCCATACAACACCAGGGCAAGAGCATGAAAGCCAAAGGTAGAGCAATAACAGAAATTTATAAAAGAAAATCCAATCAAACACTACTTTACAGATACTATCTCTGATCAAGGAAGCTGGAAAGTTACAATTCCAGAAGATGACTAGGAATGCTAGCAGAAACATCACTGTCCAACTAACATGCTTATAATCTTTCCAAATGTATCCACTGGCCACTGTCACAAACAGATACAGTTCTAAATATCCATGATTGCTCAGTAGAGCCTTAACACATTTCTTATGCAAATCCAGTGTACTGGACCTATTAATATCTTTCACAAATTTATCTTGTACAGCTACCAATCAATCCTCTTCTTTCTCCATGGAATCCTCAAATTTCAGAGTATGTTTCTGCTATCCAGACATGTCCGACCTAGAACATAACTAGTTCTCAATGAAACCACAGACCTCTATTTTAATTCATATTTTAACTCGTATATAGATTCTGAGCCAACAAAACAAACATACATTTTTTCCAAAAGTTTCTAAAGCTCTTTAACAATTTAATAACTTTATTCAAATAATTAATGAAGTTATTAAGTAAGTCAAATAAACAAATCTTTGTGAAGAACAGATCTCTTTATATCATTACCAGATGGTGCCCCAAAAATTAAATAACTGATCACTTTATAAGAATCTTTTGTTTACAGTTCTCGAGCCAGGTTCTCTCCAAGTGACTGTGTTCACATCTATGCCAGTTTGAATTAATCAGTTTGGGAGTATGGTTTCATAAGTATGTATCAGATTACTTCTTTACTAATACGTAATTCAGGTTTTAAGTGCCCAATATAAAGAGACACAAAGTCTCCTTCTTAGAGATGTGAGTTTAGTATTCATAATACCACTTTCACGTATAGAACAGTGAACCATTCATTCCGATTGGTGAACACAGGAGTTTCACGGACTTAAACAGGACTGCCTTCTGAACACCCACTCCTCAAATCAGTGAGGAACTCACTATGGTTTCTGGGCTTTTCTTTCCAAGTATTTCATTTGCAACATGCCCTGGAATAGTTCAGGTTACTGAAATTAATTACTTCATTCAGCTGTTCAGTTATTTCCTTGACAATCCTGATGCATGTTGCCATGTTTGTGAATGCTACTTATTTCCTTTATTTCCTTTGACATTCTTTTTTTCATTCTATAATGTTTTACGCAACTAATTCCAATAAAGATTTATTGTAAAAAGAAACTCTTTCATAGCCACTATATGACTCATTTTTACAACTGTTGGAAAGAAAGCTTTATGTTGTGCCAATACTTAAAAACCAGAAAGGGGATGGCCTGGATAACTGTCCTGTCAGTCTGATATTGATACACAGCAAAGCAATGGAACAGATGACATAGAGCTTAATTAATACAAAAATAAATAGAAGTAATAAAATTAGTGCCAATTGACATATGTTTATGGAAAATATTTTAAAATATTAATTTTATATTTTCTATTAACAGAATTATGTTTGACTGATAGAAAGCATAGGTTAGCACTATTAAATTGACACTTCTGTAAAGTATTCAACTTAATATGATATTCCAATTTAATTAGGGGTAAAATATCAATAGTGAAAAAATAAAGCTGAGTGGAAGCTGGACAAATGACAAATACGAAATTTGTTAGTCACTGATTGGTTGTACTTCTAGAGAAGTCTGGGAAGCTCTGCTTTTTGACTCTTCAGTACTTAGCATTCATACAAATGACCAAGAACAAAGAATCAAAAAATTTAACAATAAAGTCTGGGGACAACAAAACAACTGGATAATGAAGAAGGACAGCAGAATGAGCTGGCTACCTGCTCTCAATTCATGTATATTGCAACACAGAAAAACATAGTGCCCATAGGACCAGATAGTGGCAAATGTACCCACAGGGCAGGGAACTCTTCTTAGAAGCACTGGTAGTGAAAAAATGTTTGGGGATTCAGGTCTGTTATCAGCTGAACAGGATTTTACAGTTGAACATAGTATCCAAAAGTGGCAATGAGTCAAACAGTAAAAAATGCTACCGAACAGTAGCAATGAAAACATGTATTGTGGAGCAGTAAAAAGTTTAGAGTAGCTGGGTAAGGTGGCATTGACATGGGTGTACAAGAATTCTGTGCCCAGTTCCAAGAGGAAAAATACATTCATCTTGGGACTGCTTAGAGGAGGCTTAGTGGAAAGACATGACAATAACAAAAATGTCAGAAATGATGTCTTATGGTATGAGTTAAGAAATTAAATCTATAATTCTATAAATATCTATATATCTATAAAAAATAATGTTATGGTTTGACTTGGACATACACATACCTAAAAAGAGAACAGCAATATGATGGTAGACCTCTTGATCAAGCCAATATGGATAGAGCAAAGATGTAAGAAAATGGCTGGAAATTGCAGGTGGGCAAATTTTAAAATATCCAGCCTATTTTAATGTAAAACAATTATCCAATACTGAATCAAAACATTAAAAACTATAATACAAAAAATAACTAACTTAAATTTAAATCTACATATAGAGAGATTATATATAGAAAATTTAAATTCAAAACTTAAAATTCCTCTACTCAGTACTGGTGAGTACTATGAAATACTATGTCCATAGTACTTAGGACTTCTCGTAAGACAGACATGGACATAAAGAAGAGTATCCTGAGAGGGCTCACAAAGATGATGAAGGGACAAAGGGACTAAAGCACCTCTCCAATGAGGAGAGGCTGAGAAAGCTGGGACTGCTCAGCCTGGAGAAGTGTCACTGTAGATCTCATAACTACCTGAAGGGATGGTACAGAGAGCATAGAGCCAGGCTCTTTTCTGTAGTGCCCTAGTGTAGTACAAGAGGTAATCTGTACAAAGTGAAACATGGAATGTTCTAACTGAACATTAGGAAGCTTTTCTTTACTATGAGGGTGACTCAGCACTCGATATGTTGCTCAGAGTTTGCTGAGTATACTTCTACGGTGGTATTCAAAACCCTAGACATAGTACCAGACTGTCTAGCAATCTCAATTGTCCAGCTGGAGCTGAGGAGTTGGATCAGACAACCCCAGAGGTCCCTCTCCAATCTCAATCATTCTGTATTTCCATAATTCTGTAACATCTGGGCGCAAATGGTAGTGGTTGCTTGATCCTACTAATCCTGAAGGCTAGATGTTAGGAAATACTACTTTTCTGAAAGAGTGGTCAGGTGCCAGAATGGGCTGCCCAGGGAAGTGCTGGAGTCACTGACACTGGAGGTGTTCAAGGAATGTTTAGGCGCTGTGCTGAGGGACACGGTTTAGTGAGAGCCACTAGTGATTGGTGGACGGTTGGACTGGATGATCCTGTAGGTCTTTTCCAACTTTGGTGATTCTATATGATTCTATAACAGATATACTGCAGGATCTGTACTATGAACTCTGTCGCTGAATGTATTTATCAATTACCTGGAGAAGATGCTGATGTGCACAGTTGTCAAATTTGGAGATGATTCAGAATGAGGAGGAAAATCAAGCACAACCATTCAGTATGAACTAGATAGTCTGAAAGAGAAGGCTTACAGGAATAACAGGCTCCAAATATTAAGAGGTAGAGTCAAATTCCTAACAGTGGTGTGTATCAGGAGATCAAGAAATACTGGATGTGAATTGGAACAAGAAAGGTTCAGAGTGGATATGAGGAGATGCTTCTTCCATTGTCAAGACTGTGAGAAATTGGAGCAGGTTGCCCAGAAAGCATGTGCAGTCTCAAACTTTGGAAATTTTCAAGATCCAGCAAGATAAAGAACCAAGCTACTTGGTCGTCTTTGAGCAGGAAACTAGACCAGACAACTCCTGAGGTCCCTTCCAACCTAAATTATTGTACAATAGCATATTGTTTTAAGAGTATGCTATGCTTCAACTAAACTCTGCATAAAATATATCTTGTGATTTGTTGCTATTCAAACTGGATGTTCTTTCTTGGCCTATAAACTTATAACAATTCTGAAATTTACCTACACATTTTATTTATAAGATTTATTTTCAAATAGTCTAGAAACTAAAGTTAATTTTCAGTAAAAAAAGACAATTTAGATTTTTCATTCCTGGCACAGCAGGAAGAAACATTATTATTAAACTTGTTGCTATACTGAAGATACTGATTTTAATCATAAGATAAAAGATAAACCAGATAGGACAGTATGACCATACTTTGTCATCCTGATGCACAAGCAGTTGTACATACAACTATTATTAAAGCAGAATTTACATTTATCAATGCATAGATGAAACATCATCCCAAAGAGAAGGGAGATGATGGGAAAAATATCAAACACTAACACAGCACTTTAAAGTGTTCCTTCTTTTTCTCTATCAAAACATAAGAGAGATTGAAGAATAGAATAACCACATTTAAGACTCCTTTAAATGTGAGTTCTTAACAGAGCATAAAGCATTATCTTGCTACTCTCATCAGCCTAATGAAGTAAATGCCTTTAAATTTAAGGAGAAAAAAGAAACAAAACAGAAAACAACAAAAATACTCTACTGTATCTTACAAGGATAACTCTTATAGGAAGTGATTATATAGCTTGCATTTACTTGCAATGAATTTGGTGAACAAACAGGATTCTAAGTGACTCATGGCTACTGTGTTCTCATGATATATACAACTTAATAAAAGAAGCTCCAGGAGAAAACGAGACTAGCATAATCACACAGCATCCAATATGTAGAAAAGTGCACTGTGTTGCATAGTATATTAATGCCATAAAGGAAGCAGCTCAGTATATGTCATTCCCTAGAGTTTCTGACTCAGCCACTTCTGATGGCTTTTGAAAACATGTTCCACTTTACACAGTTAAGCCCTACAGAGACAATATCATCAAAGATTCAGCATCAAACCAATTCATTGTTTACATCTCAAGATCTTGTCCCTGGTTGTTTTGACTGAACAGGGTTCCAACTAGATATAAAGGCTGTGGAAATAGCTACTTCCTAGGTCCCTGATGCTCTGATGACTGACCATATTTGTACTCTGAGGTTCAAGGTGCATTATTAATTTTTGTAATAAACCATAATTATGTTACAAACATTAATTGCATAGCCTCAAAATCCCCAGGGAATGATGCTTTTACACATTCAGTGGGACGTACAACCACTGTTTTACTTCTCTTACATATCTTACGGTTGTAAACATGATTTCCAGAATTTTGATAACCTACCATTCTCAAAGACTGTAACTGTAACAGTACTGCTCAAGTGCAAAGAAAGAGAAAAGCAAGCTGCAGATATTTCAAGATACGTAGAACTAACTTTGTTATTCTATTTAAGAAAAGACTTTCCCATATTTGACCTAGTCTTGAAGCAGATCTGCATGAAAGAAGAAAAACAAGATTTGTTTTAGCCCTACAGATAGTTGTAACACTTTTTTGTTGCAGTGAAAGAAATTTTATGAAACTCTGCTTTCTTTCTCATTTTTCAATTCACTAGAACTACCTTCCCTGTAAAACATTAAAAAGCATCTTGGTATTGTTCCTCTGTACTCTCAGAACAAGAATGACTTTGCTGGATGTGCTTCCTGATATTATTAGTTGGACATACAATGTGCAGTCAAATATGCAGGAAATAAAAATAATAAATTAAACGTACACTAAATGAAATCAATCAATTTTGAAATTAGAAAAACAGAATTTGATCCCCATTACCTTTTCTTGTATTTAAATAATCTTATTCCATGATCCTGCAAATTAAACAGAAATAAGAGCTTGGCTATTATCATGAAAGAAGAAATGGGAAAAACTACAACTGTTACTCGGACATTACTTAGGAATCAAGTCAATTCAGGAAAGAACAGAAGAGTTACAAGCAGGATTCAAAAACCAGCTTTTTAAATTGAGATTACCACTAACTTCAGCTGTCTAAAATCTAGATGTCAAATAGATGGTACTCATCCAGGTTTTTCCTGCAGTAAACTGAATCACAATCCAAGCGATAAAATTATCCCCTTTCATGTAGATAACTATCTTAAAAATGGAAGGAGTCAAGGTGTTTATCTTCCTCCATTGATTAAAGACTACCTTAAACTAACTTTTAGATGACTAAATTTAGATAAAACAAAATTAAAAGGAACATCTCCGTATTTGTTGAAATGCTATTCTAACTTGGAGTTGAAAACAGGGAGAGATTTGAAGGGCAGTAAGGTACATGCCTGCAAGCACATAGGCACCAAAATTAAAATCACAAAAAAGTGGGCTTGCTACTCAGTGGGATAGATGTTGCAGTGATAAAGGACATGAAACAGGCTCAGGCATTGCAAACCTTCTTCGGTTCAGTTTTTACTTCTAAGTTGTGCCCTCAGGCTTCTTGGGTTTCTGAAACTAGTTATAATCTAGACCATGATCTACAAGATTGGAAGGCTGAGTAAGGCAGCACTTAAGGAAACTGTACAAATCAAATTCCATGAAACCACATGTGTTGCACCCAAGGATGATGAGGGATCTTGCCAATGTCATTCTCAATCCATTTTCTACTACCTTTGAAACGCTGTGGCAGCTGTAAGGAGGGAAGTCTCCCAGTGCCTAGAAATACGCAAATGGAAGCATCCCAAAGCCCAGAAATTGGCAAATGTTATACCAACTGATCAGGAAAGAAAAGAAGGAGGATCCAGGGAATTATGGGTTGTTCAACTTGAACAACATCTTCAAAAACGCTATGACACAAATCCTTCTCAATGTCATGACAAGGCAAAAATAGGACAAGAAGATGGTCAGGAATCCCAACATCACCGCCTTGCTGGCTCAGCAAGTGAGATGACAGATCTGGATATTGTTTGACTTTTAAAAGTCTTTCCACATAGAATTCTCACATGCAAAATGGTGAAGTACTAATTGGATGGACAGATCACAATGTTGGTAAAAAAAAAAAAAAAACTAGCTGATCCACTGTAACTAGAGAACTGCCAACAGTGCTACGAAGTCCAGCTGGAGGCTGGCATCTCCCAAGACAATTCTGCGGCCAGCGCTGTCTAATACCATTGTTCAAAGCCTGGACAATAGAGAAGAAAGCCATGATGACATCAAATTGGTGGGAGCAGTTTCAGAACCACCAAAAGGCAAGACTGCTATTCAGAAGAACCATGACAACCTGGAAAAATGAGCTGACAGAAACTTAATGAAGTTCAATTAAGTCCTGCACTTGAGTACGGTTAGCACCATGCAACAGTACAGGTTGATCACCTGAACAGCAAATCAGCTAAAAAGACGAGGCAATCTGAGTGAGTACAGTAAACATGAGAAGCAACCACATACTGGTTTGAGTTGGTGGGAATACTGACAGGGAGCTGAAGAAAGGGGTGACTGAGAGAGCTGGATCCATCTCAAGACAGGAAGAGGTTTTAGATGTTGTCTTAAAATACCTAATGGGTGGCAAAAGTCATGATAAAGTCACTCTCCTATTGGAAGTGCCCAGGGAGAAGACAAAAAGAACTGTATAAAACTTGCAACAAAGAAAATTCTAATTAGACGTTAAGAAAAAAAATTCACACACACACACAAAATAGTCAAATATGGAAGAGTTAAACATGAAAATCAAAGACTGAACATGGCTAAGAAAGTCTGCAGAATCTCCGTTCTTGGAGACTTTGAAACCTTAGCTGGGGATGGCCCCGAGCAATATGATTGAAGTTAGCCCACCTCTGAGCAAGGTGTAAGACTAGATGACCTCTGGATGTGCCTTCCAATCTTAACTATCCCATGATTCTAAATAGTGGCATTATTCATAGCTATTAATGAAAAACTATCAATTAATAATTGATACATTAATACTTAATGTCTCCATAAATCAATGCCCTCCTGGATTAAAAAGTCTGATTACATTTAAAAAACATTATCAGTGAAAGAAAAATGTCTTGCATAGTAATCTAAATAAAAAACACAGCTTCCCTCTTATTCATAACTCATGTCAGTTATTCATGCTTTCTATTTCCGATATGTAAAACACATTTTCAATACAAATCAGAACTAAAGACGGGGTCAAGTCTTAATAATTTAGTTCTTAATTGAAGTTCAGTGGGATATAGGTAGCAAGATTACTGAAGAAAAGAATGTAGAAAATCTCACTCCAGTAGCTGCTTATCACTATATATATCTAGAACTCCCTTTGTTCTGATTCTATAGGTGTCTAAACACAAATGCAATTGCATTCTGGGGTAATAGGTTAATACACCTCTAAATATATCAAAATTCAAAAAGAAAAAGACATTCCTTAGTCTCAGAGCCAAACACACCTAAACAGAACAGAGCAGGGCATGGAGCAGAGCTCCATGACATCTGCTCTCATGACTGAATTTATGATGGTGACCATCATTCAAATAAACCCTGATCTAGGAGCATCTGGCTCCCATTTACCCTGAGGCGATTCCAATTCTCGTCTCTCACCTCCAAAACTGCTTCCTAAAAGAAAACTGGAACTTCTCTATTCATCCAGTGTGGTTCAAGTTTCCAGTCAAACATCAAACGGTAAACCCAAGAAATGTATGAAACAAAAACAAGCATTAGAAAGGTGGACTAAAAAGCTTCACAGCTTTTTACTGCATGAGGGGGGCAGCAGTCCTTGTTAGTTTTGGTATCCAGTGGTTCTGGATTAGCCTGCAACTGAAACTGCATGCTCCCCTACTGCCTCTGTGACTCTCATCAGTAACACTGCAATGTAAATCACATTCCCATACTGTAACTACATAAGACTAATCTAAGAGAATAGATATTCTTAGTATAGCTCCAACAGCCTGTCTTCTGAAGGGCAGTAAACAGCTCTTTAAATCAACAACTGAGCCAATGCGGTATTACTGTCACTATATACAGTGTTTCCAGCCCAAGAAGAACGTATCATAAGTTTCATGCTGTATTTCCCAATAATTTAGTGTTTTATGTTAAACTTAGACTTCGAGTGACCTGACATTGATGATGATTATCTACTCCTTACGCTGCTAGATACTAAGAAATGTCTCAACATTCCCAGATCAGTCAAGCCAATCTCAATCCCCATTCTGTCATTCTGTCTGGGAGCCACAACAATCAGCAGCACTGAGATTCTTTACGGGAGGTTAGGGGGCTCAGAGCTGGTCTCCTAGTGATAAAATTAGAGAGGAGAATTAAAGTGATTACACTCTAAAAATGACTTACTAGAAGTGACAGGTTTTTTTAACCTAAATATTTTTTAAGTACCAAATTTGTCACTCCTGTAAGTTATATGTTACTAACTGTAAAATTATTTTATTGCAGTAGTAAAAGAAATGAAGTACACTTAGCGAATGTTTTCAGATAAATCAGAAAACTTGCATTCAATTCACATTTTATTTGCTTATAGAAGGTCTCTTTTATTTTTGACTGAGTTGCTGCAGACCTCTGAATCATGGAAAGAAATGTGTATACTCACTGCTCTGCTATCCCCCTGGATAGTTTCTCCTGAGCCAAAGTAATCTACTGAGCAAGGCAAATTTTAAATCCAGGTAGTTAAGGCTGTAGAGTTGGACTGTTGATGATTTAGAAACTGTGTACAGGGGAGAGACAGAGAGTAAATATATAGCTGCATGCTGCAATTACTGCACACAGTTCTGAATACTGTGTGTGTCGGATGGGGCCAAATCCACCCTGCTGTACCTGAAGAGCACTATCCAATTTAGATGGTTGCCCTCTACTGCCTCTTTCAAAATAAAGAGCAACAGAAAAGTAGCATCAAGAGTAAGAGAAGTGAAGACCAACATCCACGATGAAGAGCTACTGGTTCACCAGCTTCAGAAGATGGGGAAGTTGCTTAGATTTTGCTCTGATACCTTTGGAGTGTTTGCTGTTTTATACAGTGTTCCATTCTCCGAATCTATGTTTCAGCACTTAGAAGATGTTATTTTGAGTGGTACTGATAAACAGGGTGGTAACTGCCTCTTGAGAAACCTACACCACAACAATCTTGCCATTAATCTTCCCCTTTTACTTGCAAAGAGGGCTACAGTTCAGAGTCTGCTGAGAGAAAAGGGAAAGCTATAAGATTTGTCCTAACTACCACCTTGAGATATCTTTACTAATTCAGACTACATGAAACATATTATTTATACGTGACTGGCAACCAAAGTCATAACCTACATTTCCATTTGAGCACCACAAGACTCATTCGGGGATGGCAGTTAGGGATGCAAAATGAGCCCCTTCAAGTTCCTCCCAAGCTCAGTGTATGTGCAAGTACCTGAGGACAAATTGCTCAAGTGAAGTTAGCTTTTAGAAGGCCAATTAGTTTAACTTAAAAGCTGCTCTCCATTCAAGGTGAAGACTGGGGCAAGGAGGGTTGAGCATTCACATCAGTGCAGGACTTCACTGAAGAGAAGCATGTGAAATATAAGCAGGCTTGACTCTGAAATTAAATTCCTATTTATATAAAATAATCCACAGACACTGCCTATATCCTGCTTGCTTATCGAATACGGGAATTTGGTACACAATAAAAAAGATGATCTGGCAATTTGTTTCTGTATCTGCCGAGTCTATATAGATTCACTAATAATGAAGTACAGCATTATGAAGATGAAATGAACTCTATCTATGCTAAGTACTGTGGGATTTCCCAGTTGTCAATGTACAACATTAAAGCTAGTAAAATGTGTACACTGGAATTGAGGACTAAGTCTGATGCGTTGTTGGTTTTTTTCCCTACCTGAGCATCTGTCCTAGTTCATTTACTGAGAATTCATAAACCTAGTAGGTGATCAAAAGAATGGTGTAAGATGATATGACAGAAGGAACTAGTGATGGGTTGTAAATATATTTTATGATGCACACATAAGACAGATATTTCCATTGTTGTTAATAGATTATTGGAAACAGGTACGAAAAATTACATGAGGTAATCTTTCAATTTGGCCTCTTCTGCTCAAACAAAGATATCAATGCATGCTTTGTCCTTTCAAAGTGTAAATATCCACATGTACGTGTGACCAATTTTAACAGTGGAGCATCTGAAATCACTACAATTAGCATTTAATAAACTATTATGAGGAATCTGTGAAAGTTAGTTCTAGTATTTGAGCACAGGTTTAAATTGGTTTAAAAAAGGTTTAAATTGGTGCCTATCTCATAAATAGAAATTCAAATAGTAATTCAAATAAAGAAGAAGTCTTGGAAGGAAGGCCAGTGGCCAAACCTTCATCTTGAAAAAATACCTTTAAATCATATTTTTGAGACTGAAAAAATGCATTTTGGACTACATTCTAACACATTTTCTGCAATTTTGATTAGAATCTATAAGATAACAGAATATCTTAAAATCAGAATAAGAGGGACGTTTCCTACTTTGTAGCCACCTATAAGCTACCATATGGTGAGGGACACTGCACAATGTGAAGGATTTAAATAAAGATTTCAGATGTCATCCAAAGTTGCATAATATGAATTTAAAAGGAAACTAATGCTTTGGAAAACAGATCAAATATTTTTCTAGCAAAATTTGAGAAACAAACTAAAACATCCAGAAAATTTGAGTTTATAAGTAACTGCCTTTCCCACTGCTGTTTTTAATGTGATAAACCTCTCATTAAAAAATAATAATAATAATCTAATTCATAAATACTACACGCATTTATCTCTAAGTTCAGTGGATGAGGCACACCAGCCATAACTACCTTCAATATGCTTATTTAACCAAGGCCTAAAATGTTTATTTTCCTCTCCTCCTAATACATACATTTAAACAGAAGATATCTAAAGAGGAAAAAAATGGTAAGGTGATCAGCAACAACAGTTCCTTTTCCAGCGTCTTCAGAGCCTGTGAGAAACAACTGGATTCTTTGTATTCATAACGGAAGTACAAAGAGCTGCCAGCTAGACACTAAAGAGGGGAAAGGTTGCCTTCTTTATAATTATTCTAACTTACGTCTAGAACCATTCATAGTGTAAATATAGTCTAAACAAAAACAAGTTATGCTAAAAGGAACTGAGGTTTAAAATAGTAACGAAAAGAAAATATCTGTATTCCTAAGTCAAATTAGGTTTTTTACACCTCTAGTAACATATAAAATGCCTAATCTTTTAGTCATTCACATATTCACATAGTTGAATATACCTCTGAGCTTGTACCATCCTATTACAAACAATATGCACAACACAGAGCACAACATATTTACATAGGCTCTGGAGATAAAAATCATCTAGTGAGTCTTAGTTATCTGATTTTAAATTCACTGTCAAGGAGCAATAATTTGTCATTTCAGAACACAAAGAGGAAGAATGATGTCCCTTATTGCACGAAGATATTTTTTTGCTTTAGATTATTTCCAAATGCAGCTACTGCTTAACGGTTTGGAGTCTGATCCTTTTTTCCATAGCACAATAACAAAAAAAGCTCGGAAGCCGAGGACAGGGAAAGAGCTGATTTAGCATTTTCCCATTCTAAAATCCTCTGTGAAGGGGTTTAAAGTGTGAAGAAGAAGTGAGAATAGGTAGGTAACATGCACAAGAGCTAGTTCCATTATTAACTCTTCCTCTGCAATTTCAGGAAACATTTGAAAGCAACAGGAAAGGATGGTTGGAGGAGAGAAAAAGTCTGTTTTTTAATTCTTTGTTGGTAACCTGAAGGGTGAAAGGAAAAGACAGAGAATCAAACAGAATGACTATGTCAAGCAGTGCAGATTGATGATGGAATTACTTAAGACTTGTCATCGATTCCTAGTTTTATTATCCATTTTTTACAGCAGTGAAAGAAAGGATTCTGCACATTCTCTGATGGCCACATTCCTTTTGACTGTGAAGCTTCTCAAGTTAAGAAACCTTCCTGATACTTTCTGTTCTTCTCCACTCCTGTCTTAAACTACTGGCCTTAAAATTATTGTTTTGGAAGCTCTCTTCTTTCTAACCCTTACTAATCTTACCAAACAACAACAACAACAAAGAACAAACAACAACAGAAGCAACAACACCAGAACAAAAAACACACGAACCAAAAACAACCAGCTATTCTTCCCTATTTCCAGTATAAAAACCCCTGTTGAGATTTTAACATTGTGTCATTATCACACACTGACACAATCACTGAAGTGACAGCAAGAAGTGACACAATCACTTCTCCAAAGCATTGTTTTTCTGATGGCTTTCATTAGAACCAAAACTGTACCATAAAATAAAGTATTTATGGTTATATTTAATATATTCATATTAAATCTTATATGCTATAAAGCTTGAAATCCTTCCTTCAGATTCTTATTTTATAAAATGGATTTGTGAGATCCTTGGACAGCATTTAAAAACTCTCCATAGTCCCAAGTAAATTCACACTTATCTATCTTTGAAAATCCTTGCTTAATCGATGCCAGGTCTCCTAAAACTAGAATACAATTGCCTTAAAGCCTACTTAATGGCATCACTTGTTTCTACCCAGCAATGTAAATTTCTGTGTCATTAAAAATTACACTCTGCTCCTGCAGACGTGTTTATCTTTACAAAGTGCTGTTTGTTAAATAGAGTAAGAAATCTAAACTTTACAGAGCTCAACCAAAATGCTTTGGCAGTTACAAGATCACTTTTATCTCTTCATAGATCACTCATTCAACAGGAAAGCTCAAGTTAGCTACAGTATCTTCTGCATCTAACCTCACAAGGTGAGACAATGCCACAAAGGATCATGAGAGGACTGACTGACACATTTTCCATAGTATTTGGCCAAAAAGAGAGCCACAAAGCCCATACCTGTAACTTGGATCATCTACAGACACTTTGAGATGCCTGCAAAAACTGTCACACTTTTACAAAAAATAGCCACAAAATACCCTGGAGATGGTGCCATTTACATATTTTCATCCCTGATGTAGACTTACTTAATGCCCTCTTGCTCTTAAATCTACATCACCTAGAGGCTGACTACTCAGATTTTAAGCAAGTAAAAAGCAGCTTACCTAAGTTAATAGGTTAACAGAAGTCCTAAAAGAGGTCATATACAACACTTCATAACCTAAAAGCTAAATTATCTTTGATATTAAAAAATAGTAGTAGTATTTGATGCAAACTTTTACTTATGAAATATGGAGAATATTCTTACAGCTTCTCACACAGTTATCAGATAATTGTTTGGGGGTTTGGCCACGCATCATTATTCTCACACATATAAAACAGCCCTTTGGAATACTCTGACTGTATTTAGTACACTGAATGTACAAAGGAGACAAGTAGTCTTTCAGTTTAAATTTGCAGTCACATGAATGCATTTACACAACTAAAGAAAGAAGCTATGTATCTGTTGGCATGTTCAACAACCTAAGATTTTGCAGCCCTTTTTCCTAATAAGCATCACTTGCCCTTTCCAAAGCTGCAGGTCTAAAGACAACTTCATGCAACTCACTGCTGAACAGCATGCAAAGGCACGCTCCTTCTGTCCTGTGGATGGTACCTCCTCGAAGCACCTTTCCCCCTGCGTGGCTGTCGCCAAAAGGAACTGTCTGACAGCTCCATCCTTCATGCCCATTCAGTGCTGATGTTCTCTCTCTCCTGCGGTCTCAGGACAAAGTAACAGCGTGCAAGGTTAAATCATTACTTCAGACAGATCTGGTCCTTTCCACCCTTGGTTTTGATTACACACTTACTGCATGCTCTAGCATCACCTGCCCCTGAACATACCCAACACACTATTACTGGAAATGCACATCAAGGTGGCATGAGTTGGGTTTTTTTTATTACTTTATTTGAAACAAACAGTGTTCTGCAGTTTATGGACAGCTGTACAGAAGGAAGAGCTTTGGTTATGCCACGTTATTCTGCCACCAAACTGTAAGGATTTAACTTTGACTTCTCTTTTTTTATTAATAGAGGCATAAGCATAATCCTCCAGGCATGAATGCCAGAAAGGCAAGGCAATGAGAATAAATGTTTAATGCTGCTGAATGGGCATAGCAACTGTACTCCCTGCCTGCAGCTAAATATCGCTACTACAAAGGCGTTCTTCCAGTTATCGCTGCTAATAGTTGTTGCTGGGCAGGTATGTATATAGGAACCGCAGTTTAAAAGGTGGGAGGGAAGAGGAAAAAAAAAAGAAAAAAAAGAGAGTCTAATCATTTTCTGTTACAGACCAGAGTTCTGCTAAAGAAATTTAATCCCTTTTCCAATATGGAAAGGTGCCAATAGTATATAAGTTTACTGCAATTTCAATCAGCATGTGAACTCTAGTAACACTGATTATAATACCCATTTCTTCTCCCTTAAAAAACAAACAAAAAACCCTCCCAAATATGCTACTCTGGCTGATAAATTCTTCCCTCCATCTTTCCCTCCCCCACAACTTGTACCTTCAATACCACCAGAACTTCCATAGATCAGAGGACACTGTCAGCACAGGCTGACCAATCTCAGAGGTTTTTTTTTTCCTTTTTTTTTTTTTCTTCGAGATACTCCATGTTAACAGCTTGAGGGGGTTCAATCAGCACTGCTTTGATCTCGGCTGGAACTATAATTATTTAACATTGTTACAAGGATTTCTATAATCCATCCTACCATTAAATCCCTTTTACACCCTCATCTTCTGAAGGCTAATCTGCATCCGTACACTCAGTTTGTCTCTTCAGCTGGTTTCATCAGGCTCTGGCATTCTCCAACATCCAGAGTGATGGTTCTTTTTTTTCTAATGAAATCATTTTCTTTCAAATTGAAAAGCGCAAAAGGTCTTGTGCATTCGCTACCTTTTGATGAGATAGCTATGTAACACCAATATAATCCACTGTTTGCTGCAAACTTCCTCCCAATTTCATAAAATTCATTTTCTCTGTGGTGTTTTCACTGAATTGATGATACATATGCGTGTGTTACATACATAGCCAAGGAAAAAAAAGTCGAATGAACACCAACAGATGCTCTTTGAAAACACAGCAGAGCCAGGAATAGTAATAGTGTGCTCATTTCTCACTACACTCTCCTTGACAAATACTACATGAAACACTGCAACTCAGAAAGCTAGGTAAATAAATTTGGCTTAAGACAAAACTGAAATATTATATAATTATACAAAAGACACACGTCACATGGAAAAAAAAGACTTTGACAGAATCAAAGGAAACAAATGACAGAAAGGCAATGGATGCAGAGCAAAGCAAAAAAGAAGAGTGTGAACAAAATCAGACCTGGAAATAAAAGGAGATAATCAGAAATTGTGATTGATCAAAAGGGAATAGAAAAACTAAAAAGCTTTCCTTTTTGTTTCTTACTTAAGGAAACAAAACTTTAAGAGCACACGTGCACAACTGGTACACTGGAGAAACTGACACTTGGCTGCATGAATTTTCTGTGAATCATTTGTTATGCAACCCCAGTGTAAAAGCATTTGTTCCATGCAGGACCACGGGACTGCCAGCTCAATAACCACGGTGCTGTGAGTGTATGTGAAGCAGGAGGGTGGGGATGGCAAATATAGGTAAGTAATATAGGGCCATTATTACAAAAGACAACTGTATCAAAGGTTAGGCGGTACACTTCTCCTATGAAGTAAATTTATTCAGATAAATAGCCTAATGCCCACTATCTCTCAATGCTGACATATAAGGTTAAGTTAATTAAAAGCAGCATATATGGACTTGCATTATTATTACAAATATTGCATAAGGAAAGCAATCAATGAAAAGTAAATAAGTAAAAAAGAAAAGCCAAAGAAATAAAGTCAGTGAAACATACACAAGATGAGCAAAATTAGAAAAACTCATATAGAGAAAATATGAGCTTTAAAAGGGTAAATTTTCTTTGATTCCCATTAACTGCTAAGATAAGGTTATTAGCTGATGTTGGAGAAAATCATCATTCAACAGTGATAGTTCTGAAATACTGCTTGGATTCAGACAATAATTAAAACAATAGGCATTAGATTTGACTGATATTCAGAAGAAGAAACTAAGAACTAATGCTGTTTCACACACCTTCTATCTCAGAGTTTTTTGCATTTTTATGAAAACAAAACAAAAACAAACAACAACAACAAAAACGAACAGAAACAACCAAACAAAAAACTGCAAAATAGAATATAAGAAACATCAGAGTTTCCTTTAAGGAAATATTTGTCCCTAGGAACCTTTTGAGCATCATATGTCACTTTATCACTTGGGTAATATTTTAGCACCTTCACCCTTCAAACAGTCCGGACTCATTATATCAGTATATTTATATAGAAAGTTGCAGCAAAAATATTTATACTGCTACTGCAGAAATCCTAGCACTAAAAAAAAGATCAAGTCCAATGTGTGTTATGCCACCACGAGTCTGTATCGGTATGCCACCACAGCTGTAATCAGAGCCATGAAATACGAGTACACCCTTTAAAAAGTAAAGGAAAGAAGACTGCAAAATCTGAACATCTTTTCATTTATAAAATTGAGGTGTTACCTCAGACCTCACTATCCCAGCATCAACAATGCACAGCCACTGTGAAATTGAACTGAACAGAAACGTTGAAACGTAGTCTCCTACCTCTCAATTAAAAAAAAAAAAAAGTGTTTTTAATGTACAAATCAACCATCTTGCATATTAATGCAAATATTTTAATAAACATTAGGAAGATTCAAAATAGAAAGTTAGAAAAATCAAATAAATCCATGAAACTATGTTCTGCAATTCACAGAAACTCGAAATACAATTTGAATTCCTTAATTATCGTATTCAGAGTCTTCCTGAAGTGACATACTTTAAGGCCCATTTACTTTGTCAAAGGAATGGAAAGGGGCCTTTAGCATTGCTTAGATTTGCATCCCTATTAATTTGTGCATGCTAGCAGTTCACTTAGTATGTAGAAAGCACAATGATAAAGGCAGCTTCTGCTGGGAAAAGCTTATGACCTAAGGCCCCAATCCTATAAACACTTACACGTGTGCTTAACTTAATGCATGTGAGTAGTTCTTTCCTTGTTCAACATCATGCTCATATGCATCAAATTACAAGTTTATAAATGCTGTGCAGGATGGCAGCCTAAAAAGGCATTCTTCTAAATGTAGATACTTTATCACCTGGAGGGAAAAAAAAAAAAAAAAAAGGGACTTATCAATCCTATCTAAATATGCCTGGTTAATCTGGAATAATGGATTCCACCATGTACTTCTTGCACTGTTCTATAAACTCTTTCTCGAAGACTTGAGAGATTTTCAGATGCTTAAGAGTATACTAGTTACTATGTCCTGTTCATAACAAAGTCCTGGCTGATGAACAGTCTGCTCACTGTGACTACAAGCCTTTCTCCTACAAAGTCAGAGTATTTGTGAGCCTTAAATAAACAATATATGCATTTATAAATTAATCAGTCATTAATAGATTGCTTGTTGTTAAGATATTACTGCTATCAGTGTGTGCTTTTCTATTTACTCCAACAGGACCAGAAATGTCAATGATATGTTTTTAGGTCCTTCAAGACAAAGTTTGACTATCTTAAGATAAAACATGTCTACCCTCTGTTAAAATTTAAATTAACATAAGTAATTGGTGAATTTGGGCAGGCAGCTGCCCATCAACACCCACAGTGCTTATGTTATTACCACATTTCTGGGGAGAAGACAATGCTAAACTGCCATATTTGACAGCAGTTTACAAATAGTTCCCTGACACTCATAGGGCATCACACGGAGGGATGAGAACTCCAACTCAAGGCAGCCATGTTGGGTTACAGCAATCAGCTTCAGTATTTGGTATTCTTTATTTATGCATACAGACTGCTTAATACAGATAAAGCAAAGCTCTGACTGCCAGTGAGCAAAATAAAGTCATATTTCACAGTTATGATGTCATCAAAGGACTATATTTCATGGCTATAACATCTTTGCAAATATATACACAAAGTGGCATCCCTAAGGAGCACTACTTGCTAAGTCTGCCTGAGGTCCAGCAAGGTGGACCTCCTTAAATTCCATTTAATGTACATTAAGATTTGAATATCAAGGAAGTCTAAATAGCCTGAGGGGAGAAAAGGCATTCTGAGTTTCCTACACTGTAGCATACTTGCCATATTACATGAATTTTTCTATATATTATGTGCCGTGTTATCTTCACTTCACTCTTTTTAAATTTCAGCACACTATTTTCCTTTTATGCATTTATCTGTGCATATATGCTTTATATATTACACGTAATTACAAAATTACAACTCAACTGAAACTCATATAATATATGAACTATCGTTGATGCAGCCCCTGAATTTCAGATCTTCAAAATGGAATTTGATTACTTTATTCACTTTCAGCCAATATCACTGTAATATCTGCCTTAAGCAATGCAGGCTGCTAAAATCATTTGGTTCCATTTTTCCAAAAAGGAAAACTGATAGGATTATTTTCGTGATAAATTAATTTTACCATGTAATTGCAATTATGACTTCTAATTAATGAATGGTTTCAGCCTTACTAACTAGGTCAGCATTTTTCTTTTAAAAATATATCATTTTTTTTCTTTAGATAAGCGTCACGATATGTCCAAGCTTTGGGGGAACACACAGCATTTTTCCAGAGTAATCATCCTAGAAGCTGAAAAATGGTGAAAATAATGTGATCACATATTCAAGTGATTTTTGTTTCCTTTTATGAGAAA
Organism: Chrysolophus pictus; assembly: GCA_037305975.1. Taxonomy (NCBI): domain Eukaryota; kingdom Metazoa; phylum Chordata; class Aves; order Galliformes; family Phasianidae; genus Chrysolophus; species Chrysolophus pictus. Next base: position 76,805,193 of record CM074577.1, on the reverse strand, counting down.
AATTAAAAAGCAAGCAGATGGTTAAAGGCTTTTTAATAGCTAGAACCACAGTTTCTAAATATTTTTAAAGTATTATTTAACATCTTGACTGTATATAGAGCACTAACACTACGAGACCAATGAATCAGTAGGACTATTAATCTACTGCATCATGCTTGTCAAGATGCATGTGGCACTGTAAAATACAACAGTGAGAGGCAGAATAGGAGAGCAGGTTTTCTGTAATTGGATTTCTTCCTACAAGAAATTACTAGAGGTAATTTGGTCCACCACATCCTGTACTTGAAAGTACAACAGTAGTATCTGAAAACACTTCTTCAGCGAGACTGGGGTTGGTCTCTCCTCACTGGTGACAGGTGACAGGACAAGGGGAAATGGCCTCAAACTGCATCAGAGGAGGTTTAGGTTGGATCTCAGGAAAAACTTCTTTACAGAAAGGGTTGTTAAGCACTGGAATAGGCTCCCCAGATAGGTGGTTGAGTCACCATCCCTGGATGTGTTTAAAAACCATTTGGATGCGGTGCTCAGGGACATGATTTAGCAGAGGGTTGTTAGAGTTAGGGTAGTGTGGTTAAGGTTGCAGTTGGACTTGGTGATCTTTAAGGTCTTTTCCAACCTGACCTATTCTACGATTCAGCATCCCCTAAAAATGTCCTCTGGCATGTGGCATTTGAAATTCTACACTGTCCTTCTGCTCACATCCCTGTCACACAGTTCTTTGATTCCAGATGATTCAGATATTGTGACATGATTATACAGAAAAAGAAAGCTGAGAAAGTTTTAACTATTAAAACAAGGATTACCAGGACAGGTTGAGAGGAAAATAATTTCCTTGGAAGAAGCTCAAAATTTGATGGTTAAAATGTTATGGATATAGTAGTTAAACTAGATGCTAGCTCATATCAGACTGCACCCCATCAAATTATCTGTTGTTTTCTTATAGGCGCTTTTTCCTTCCTTCTGCTAGAAATAGGTATAAATTTAGAAAGTATCTCATAAAGAAAATTTTTGAGATTCGAGACTGACTTTGAAAAGTAGTCAAGATCAAATGCCAAGGGATGCTGTAATTTGGGAAAAAAGTATTTTCTGAGAATAAGCCCATAAAAATCCATGAAATACAAATCGCATTAATAGAAATAATAAGTTTAAAATTATACCTATTTAATCTGAATAAATATGAAGCATTTACAATGTTGCATTACATCAACATCATATACATGACTGTATCACATCTCAGAAAACTCTATCGAATGTTAATAAAAACTGCTGTCCAAATGGTTTTGTTTTGTTTTGTTTTTCCTTTCTATAAGATCTAATACTTGTTTATAGATGGAAGCCAAAGATTTCTGAAGTGATTAGCAGTTTTGGCACTGAGATACAAGTACCAAGCTTCAGATAACTTAATGAATTCTTTTTCTCACCCGATGATGTAATTTGAAATTCAGCCTCAACCACCCATCCAAAAATGCATATATGCACCACTCTGGAACATTATGTCCATAGAACACATTATCTTATCTTCCTAAATTATCCATAATAATCCATCATTGTGGTTTTATGCTGATATTAATGCAACTATATTGAGATAAAATCAGAGAAGCAAAGACCTGAATCATCCTAACTTGAGTATTGTCCTTAAGTAACAAATCATTTTTACAACTTCATCCTCAATCGTTAAAATTTATCAGCTACTTCTTCTTCATACAAAACAATATACCACTGCATAATCCTGCAATACTTACTCAGGACAAAATTACATAAATACTGGAAAGTTTTTCTATCTGTGATCCCCAGCAATATGTTGTGAAGTATCTCAGCTTGAATACAATGACTGAAGGTCTTGAGAAAGACAAAGCATACAGAAGAGGAAAGAAAAGAGTAAGGTTATTAATATACATTAAAAAAAAAAAAAAAAAAAAAGGCAAGAGCTCAGATGAGCTCAGAATAGCTCCTTAAAGTCTAAACCAACCCACTGACTCCAGGAAAAAACTAGGAACTACTAACCCTTACACAATTAAGGCTTTCTCAACATACACCTTAATGCTTAATAATTATGTCTAGCCAGCTATCAGCATAGGTATATTAATTGTTTAACTCTGGGCCACACTTTTGCCTATTTGGTTCCAAGGTTTCTCACTGATTCCATCAGAAGATACTGAAATCACCAGAAACTATGTTAATTAACAAAAAATGAGGGCTGATTCTAGTCAGAAATGCTTATTTTTGACATGTTGGTGAGCGAGTGATGAAAGATTGCATAGAAGTTTATCTTAGCACTTCTACAGTCATCACCACCTTGTCCTTCCTGTGGGCATGCAATGGTAGAATGCCCTAAAAATGAAACCTGACAACTAAAAACCTAAAATCAAATGTGAATAAAGCTAGTATCATTGAGCTAAACACAAATACTGAGAAACCTGGGGCCAGAATTCAGGCAGAGATTTTGCTCTTAGGATGCTCTTGCCATCTCACGACAACTTCGTTCAATTCCTTTCCAGACTCATAACCATTCTGAACTGTCTTTGTAATCTGATTGGGTAAATGTTCATATCCAGTTTGCCACGTCACATTAGATTTACTTTCAGCTAAAGCTGGTTCTTTTGAATGGAGATTTGATGGCTTCTGGTAATAACGTGTTTGTTGTTTTAGCTACGTTTTTCCAACTTTTATATTATGATGTCTTAACAGGAAATAAGTGACCAAAGACAAAAATGTATTTGGAAAATCAAAATATTTTCTTTATTTATATGCTGAGCACAGGATACATCACTGAAACTAACAGAAAGCTGCCTATTTAAGAAATGAAGGCACTACTATCTCTCACTAGGTGCTTGCATCCAACTGCTGGACATCACTGTGCATAGAAAATAGCACTAAGTTTTGTACATAGTTCAATGTATTAACAGACCCATCCTTCAGCTGTTCAAGGCAGTGCTGCTATGCAATATTCTGCATGTAGTAATCTTAGCTGAATTAATGAGAAAAACACAACAAAGAGCAAAACAATTGTGGACCAGTTACATGTCCCTTTTGATTCTCATCCCAACTGTTTCCAAAAACAGACAGTGTCTCCTAGTCCTTTGCAATTACCAGGGCGCTACATTGTCCTTATGACCACACTACAGAGGAGGCAGTTAAAAAGTGTAAAGCTTTCTGCCAGCCTCTGCCAGTCCCTTGGTGCATGAAACTACAAGAAACAACGCATTGTAATGCAGATGTTGATTGATTCTCTGCAGACTTTCACAGACTAGGAGTCCTTCACTATGTGACCTACAGGGATTTGTACTCCAGGTAACACCCACTATGCAGTTTATCATGTCCAAAAAAGCAGCACCTGGTGAATCTGATCATTTACGCCTTACACATGCCTTTCCCAGCTATGAACTTCTTTCAGAGAAAAAGAAGTCTTTTGTGCTTGAAACATAAATGCCAATCAAAACAGAATACAATTTTAATGCCTGTAACCTTTCATTCAGAGTTTAGCACTCTTCATGATTCAGGACGATGTTCTTGCCTTGACATACGTAAGTACTTCCTAAAAATTTAGGAAGGTCCTGGATCAATGTCAAGTCTATTTAGTCTAAAACTTGCCAGTCTGCAGATTAAGATAGTTTCCAATTTACACCTAACATAGTATGTAAAGTAAGCATTTCACAGATGGATAATTAAAGGCTCAGAAATACTAAATGAATATCATCAAACTAAATAGCAACTTCTGAAGCAGGTGCATTTCTACTGCACCTAATTTTACAATGGAACTTAAATTCATGTATATGTCACCTTCAAAAAACAATGACAAGAAAATAGTATCCCAAATATAAAACAGGAGAACAGTGCTTCAGTTTTCAGCAATGAACTCTCTCCTTATTTATATTTTATGCTATAAGTCAACTGAGGTAAGGTTTATTTTCAAGCTTACAGAATCCTACTATATTTGCACCTTGAATGGATGAAGTCATCATAACAGCAAGTAACTCCAATTTAGTAAATAACATAGTTTTCAATATCAGTAATACCTACTCACATGATTTTAGGGGAAATGTATTAAACCTCAATTTTTTCTTTAAGCCCTGGGGTCTACCATGTCTGGTATTTCATCAGGAGTGGCCATAAAATAAAAATTTTCCCTATCGATCTTGTCTATTAAACATGCTCAGTAGGTCATACAACAGCCCATTTCCCACAGAAGTTTGCATGTGGAAAACATGGTAGCAAAGATTAGATTGCTGCTTCCATGTTCGTACATACAGCCACTCTCATTTTCTTATCTTTCAGGTCTTTTTTATGGGGAGCAGTCTGGTAACGAGATGAATTGCTTCACAGAAAAGCCATTTCTGCACTAGCAACATCTGCTAAAAGATGTAAATGAAGAAAGGAAACCTTTTTTCTGGTAAAGGAAAGCTAATTACATGTGCCATAAAAAGATTCTGTGCACTGAGGCTAAGTAGTGTAAAAAGGGGCAACTGTGTACTGGGAGACTCCCTTAGCCTATAAGGCTAACTACCTATAGATAAGGCTCCATGCACTGCTTTAACACCTGAAAATCTGGAATTATTTAGGAAGTGTCAGCTGGCCTCAACAGCAGTCATGCCAGGGACGTGTTTTAGCACCTCACTGGTATATACTATTCAGCTTCTGTGACTGCTGTATTTACTAACACAGCATGTGTTTTCCTTATAGCCCTTAGCCCTGCATCTCCTCTTCAAGAGACAGGAATGTACTCACTGAGTTAGAGCAGAGAGGAGGGGCCCTCAGGAGGGTCTGCAGGAGGAAGCGGCAGCTGCAGCCAGAAGGGCAGTTCCTCAGCCCCACCAGCACAGCACAGCCTACGAGATAAAGCAGCCTGGAGCTGTCATGGCAAGATGGACACCCTGATACTCCCAGAAATGCTAACAAGTCATACACTAAGAATGACTTTAAAATACCATACATTTAAATATCAGTTCCTACCATCATTTGATGATATAAGAATCACAGCTTTTTTTACAAAAAAGAAAGGAAAGATGGACAAACCTCAGGAGTTCTTGCCTAGAGCAGACATCTGACAGTGAGTGTTGATGATGTATGAATGAAGTCTGTAAATTACAGGCACTAAGTGCAGCATTAAGGTTAAGCAAGGTGAATATAGTACGAGAGCACTTGAGGAATGATGGTTTTAGTCAATCCATCAGAACTAAAATGGAAGAATGCCTTGCAGAGGTTTCCAATGGAATTTCAGCCAGTCAACACTAATCTGCGCTATGCATAGAGAAGAATTGGGAACACCACAATCCTTACAGACATATACTATGTACAAGGCTGAAAAACAGTTGAAATCCTCCTGTACTTAACATGCAGGTGCAGTGACCTCCCAAAAGTTCCCATGTCAAAGCAAACCATGAAGTCAGAGATCTGCTAACATTTGCCTCACCAACCTGCATAGTATTTAAGACTCAAAATAAGACCTGCAGTCTAGGGGTTAACCTGATGACCACTCCTGCCCCATTTTTGCAATTCGGATTCCCCATAGCCTCCCTTTAGTTCCAATCTAGAGATGGAAACCAGACCAAGATGCAGAGAAATCCTCCCCTGCTCCTAGAAGGCCCCTCCCAACACCCCAGCACAGGAACCAGGCTCTCTGCTTTTACTCCGATATCCACTTCACTATAGAAGATTTATTTAGACTGTCTCTTGCTTCATAAAGGGCTCCAAAAGTCTGTAGTGATTTTGACACTTTGTTATAATGTTTCTATGACCCCCCCACCCCCTCCTCACATACCACACCACCACCCAGCCTCATTTTCATATGGATACAAAGCATCGGGATAAAATGATGGTTCATTATAGTGGTACAGAGCTCTTATCTTCATCCGGCAAGAGTCATTTCCTTCCAAAGATTGAAATGCAAATGTGAAAATTAATGATAACTGCATTATCTGATAGCAGAGATAATACCGATTCACTGTCAGAGTAACACACAGTCGTTCTATGATTTCCTCTGCTTCTTCACAATATTCTTCTTACTGTCAGACTATATCTATGGTTAACTATGTTTCATGGATTTTTGTTAATTTACATCAAATAGCATTTCCAAGATCTTATATCTACCACATTCCCCAATCAAAAAAGAAACGAAATCAGGACAGTAATCTCCAAGTCCTTCTTAGGACTGGTTTAAAAAGAAAAGAAAGAGAAAAAAAAAAAAAAAAAAAAAGAAAGAAAAAAAAGAAAAAAAGGAGAAGAAAAAAAAAAAGACTATCATTAATGTCTGTTTCCATCTTGCAGTGGCCTACCAACCATTCCGATCTATATTATCCACTTTTGCTTTGCAATCTAAACTGCTTAAGAGTATTACTAAATAATGCAGATTTAGCCCAACAATCAATAAATATTTACACTAATTCTTATGAAAGGTTACCGAAAATCTCTTCAGAAAAGCTTTTCAAACTACCTTTTATGGAAGATATAAAAACAAGAACCTGTCCCATAAAATGTTCACAAGAATCTGATTCATATCCCACTTCAGAATTCACAAGAAAAACTGTATCTTTTACAAAAAAATCACAGCAGTGTCATACACAGCATAACCTTATTTTAAAGTAGTACTTAATTTTATATTTGCTATTTACTTACACTTTCTGATGTACTTTAAGAAAAACACCACCCTGCGATGGTAATAAAAAGAAAGTATGATGTGATATATTAAACAATCATTCATACCTTTTTCTTTGATACATGTATATGAGTCATGATGAGTCCCCTGAGGTTTAACATGAGTTGTGACTTCATCCTGCTCTACTATTATCAGTAGCAAAAATTCTGCTGATTAACTGGAGGCACAATTTTACACATGGGAAACTTCCACTTTATGTATAGATGAATGTAAACAGTACATAAATATAGCCATAAAATGACAAGGAAAGGTGGTTTTTTTGATGTTTTTTTTTAGAAAAAAAGACTTTTTCTTTTTTTATTGCTCTGCTTTTTTGTTTGTTTGCTTTCCTTTTTGGTTACTTGGACAACTGCAGTTATCTCACTTTCTTGGAAAATTTCAGATAAATATCAGAAGAACTGCTGACACTGGCTTTTAATTAAGATCATCCAACTCACATAATCAACTTGTTCTGCAAAAAAGAAACACTCCTTTGCAGCTGTAAAAATAATAGCTCACATAGGGAATACCAATGAAATAGTTGATGACATACTGCATGTATATTGCCAGAAGAGTTCTGGTATGGAACCATGAAACCCCTAGGATATTCCAATCACAGTTCCCCAAGTTGGACAGTATTTTGTTTTACATATCCAGTAAATATCCACTAAACCAAGCTATGATCCTATTGTGTTATTGATAATCCATGGAAGACACATAGGAGAGCCAGCTGTTGTTCATTACCTCTTAAAACCTTGATCACTGGTGTCATTTGCACTGATAACCTAATAGTAATACAAAGGAAACATACACATCAATACATACGAAGGCATCTGATAACAAGTAGTGTTTTTGAAGCTGTTAAATGTCCTCTGCTTACAGTTTTAAAGAAATAAATCTTTTCATACAAATTTTTATTAAACTCAGTCTTCTTCGCAGACTTTCTTGGACTTCTGCAGCTGGCTATAACAGGAAAAGAACAAGTCCATTACTGTGTGTCCATACGCAGTCTATTAACCTCAATTTCCATTATTTCAGAGGCATCTTCTCATTAATAAGAATTTTTAAAAAAATGGAGACAAAACCAATGAAAATTATGGACAGTTTTAGAAAGTTCAGGTAACAAAGTAACTACATAAAGTAAGCATTATCACTGTAGAATTTCCATGTTGGTCAATGAAAGTCAAAAGATGATGTAATTTGAGAGACTGCTTCAGCAGAAATTCTTTGAAGTTACAGCATGTTTAACTATATATTTTTTCTGCATAAATATACTCTAGTTACAAAGGATTGGGAATGCGTGTGAACCACTTAATGCAAATTTTCATACAAAATAAAACTCTAATTAGTGTCCTGAAGCTTAGTTTTGACTCCACCAGAAGTTCTTCCTAATGAGTAACTCATAGAATTCTGGTCTGTAGAAAACATTGGCTCTGGAAATAACTATGTCAAGTAATAGAGAAAAAGCAACAACAAAAAAGCTCTAGTTTTGGGTATTCACAGTTCAGATCATCAATTGACACCAACTTGCATCACACAGAATACAGTTTTTCTTGGGTTCTGAGAGCTCCTTCTCAGTAAAGACACCAAACGTAGAACCGATAACCACAATCATCTACTGATAAAGACAGCACCTCTACTATGAGGTGGTAAAGGACTGGAGGATTTAACAGTTCTTTTTCAGCAGTGCTGGCAGAAGTCTCTAAAGAAGCAAAATATTTCACGCTTTGTTGTTTTGTTTTTTTTTCCTCAAAAATCTGAAGGAAGCTATCATTTTTTTTGTGCTGCATGGCTGAAAATAATTTCTGTTGATCGTTTCTTTTTCCATATCAATAAATAACCAAATTCATTTCAGAAAGCGTGCATGATGGAGAGCATGGCGTGTGGTGTGCATCCATTCCTTTCCAACCTTCATACATATTATTCCCTTTAAGGAATCCACATTTAAATAAAACAAAGCTTATTTCATGTCATTAGCCATCAGGTTGCTGAAGGCAAATCTTATCCTGTGTCAAAGCTAACAATAAATATACATTACCAGAAATACACACATCTTACTGTTCAACTGAGAATTTTTTTCCAATGAAATCAAAAAAGTGCCTTTAAAAATGTGTCTGTAACATTGGTGTAAGACAGCTCATATAAAAACCCGTAAATGCCAACACAAAAACATATTCAACTGTGTTGAAATAAACTAAAAAAAAAGGAACAAGAATTTATTTAAGATAGAATGTATTAGTAATGGAATTTTAAAATATCATACGTTAATCACTGACAGCCTTTAAAGCTGGAAAAGGCTGTTCTGCTACATCTAAAGATGTCTTCTGTGTTATTTCAAGTGTATGGTAGTGTATTTTATTAGAAAATCTTGTTTTCATATAACACCACAGTGCTTTACGTAGCTTCAACTTGTGTATTATCATTAAAAATATTTAAAATGACATCGTATTAATTATATACACTATGTCTTCCTTTTTGTTTGCATTATATTTTCCAGCTTCTGGTTTCAGAAAATTACCATTAGTGTTGTTCTTCTCTTCATGAAAAGCATATAGTAATTTGCAAAATCAAGCAAGGGTGAAAATATGACTGAAATATAGGATTTTTTTCTAATGAAATATTATTATTGCATTATAAATTATTGATAAAATGCTTCTGGAACTCTTTTCTGACATGTTCATCCTTTTTAGGGAAAATGTCCATTAGAGATACAGCCATTCTGAGAGTATATATAGCTTCAAATGCACATTTTCCAACTGCACTTTTAAAATATATTAAATGTAATGGATTTTTAAGGCCCATTCTAGAGTCCTTACCATGAACACATTGCATTGAATTTCACTGTAGAATTGCCTAATTCAGAAATACAATTTAACCCTTTGTCTTAGATGCTTTTATTACATGACAGAGACTTTACGTATTTATATAGAACAGATATTTGGAAAGTTTTCCTATGCTACCATCAAATTTAATAGTAATACTGTGCTTGCCCCCTCTTAAAGTACATAATAAAAAATGTTGCTGTGAATCAGTGTTTTAATGTGGAGTTCCAGCAGTATTGACTGCAATCTCAGAGTTTCTCTTTCAAATGAAATCAATGACCAGGTGTGCTAAATGATTTATATCTAGCTAAAACTGGTAAACAAAGTCCTTGAAAATGTCAGTAGTTCCTATACCTTTGTTAAGCCCATGCTGCCAAATGTAGGCATAAAGCTTGGAGGAGGACACTGGCATTTCATCAAGCATCAGAAAATATAACAGAAAAACTTAACACAACCATGAAACTGGGAATTTAATGACAAACTTTTATCTTAGAATTCTGAGCAGCAACAACATTTTCATTTATAACAATAGGTATGTAAGATATTTCATGGTAAACGATTCACAAAATGGCTTAGACAAAACATTTTTTTTCTCCAGATCTTTCTTTGAGTACTTATCTGTTAATATCCTGGACACCAAGCGCTCAAGAAAGAAACAGAATGTTATATACCACTATAAAGTAGAAAACAACTACTAAAATAACAGAAAGCGCTGTCTGAAAAATTACTGTTGCCTTTCAGCTGTTTTTTTTCCTACCTGGCCCATCCCAATCTTCTGTCTCCACTGCAAGCTGCCCTGGTTTCTCTGACTTTGCATCACCATCAGATTCTGGTGCCTCCTGGATGCCTTCCTCATTGCCTGAAAAAAAAAAGTAACCCAAGAAATATATTATTGAAATATTTCAAGAACAACTTTCAATCAGGTTTACTGTAACAACCAAACCACTGCTTACAGGTGCAAGTGAAAATATAGACACATATATAAATAGAAAGGAAATGAATTAAGAATAATTATATTAGACACTTCAACATCTGTGAGTTCCCAACGATCCAAACAAGTCCAACATGTTCATTCCTTCTAGTTCTGTGGAAAGGCAAATCTTGGTAATCAGTGTTTACTCCACATGCTTAAAAAACAGAATCATCACTAGCACCTATTCTGTAAACTTACAAGTCTAAGGAGTCATTAGGTTTGTATGCACAAATGAGAGGAACAAATTAGCTTGTTACACCCCAGCTAGTGAGGTAACTAAGGAAAATAATCTTTTGAGTTGAATATTTTCTTGAATTGACATCTAACTGTTGCTTATGCTTTGCAGATTTATTACACTCTGTACAAGTACGTGGTCCACTATACATTCTGGCTCTTCTGGCAACTAGTGGGGTATTTAGGCATTTAGGGAATTTTTACTTAAAGCTGCAAGCTAGCCACTTTCTCCCCATCAATATAAATCTAAAGAAATATAACATTTCTAACAAATTTTAGAATTTTCACCATCTACCAGAGAGCTTCTTTCGGCATTCAGGAACTATCAAGTCTGAAGTAGTACATAGAGCATGCTGAACATTACAGTCTGGTACACTAGAGATGGCCACCTAATAATTAGGTGAAGAATTCTTTGTTGAAAGTGCAGTACTGACCACAGTAAGGTGCTGAATGTTGTGCCAGGCTGCTTATCCCAGCCAGTAATTAAGTACATTTGTAGAACTTCTTTTTATCACTAATTAATCCAAGAAAGCCTTGCATAGAAAGGTATTAAAGCATGTTAAAAAATCAAATTTTATAACAATTCAGAAGCAAACTTTTGAAAAAAAATTGTGTTCCACAGAAAAGTGACAGCATTAAAAGACAAATGGAAACTGGAGATCAGACTGCTGATTGATTTAACAACAGTGAAACACAGGAAAAAAATAAAAGCAATTATGTAATAACTTGCAAATTATTTCCACTTATGATAAGAACAGCTTTTAATAGCAACATAGGTAGAGAAATGCGATTACAACAAACCATGCCAGATCCCCATATGTTATCACTGGAGCTATATTTACATGAGATAAGATTGCGACCCAGAGTTTTGAAGTATATGATCATATACAAGCATAATAAAGTACAAACTCCACGCAGCATCTTGTAATAATATATTCTTCTTTGCATTCATAAAACAATTTTTCAAATCTTAAATATAAGAACCCGGTGAACTACTTCTCACACTAACACAATACCATGTTCACTCCAGACTCCAATAACAAATATGAATTCATAAGTACTAAAAATAAGTATTAAAAAGATACTAAAAAATGATTTGGCAATTAAAGCAAAAAGAAATCAAGAATATCTAGCTTAACTTTTGTTAAACCCGCTGTATAATTTTACCCAGACATTTGTAGTTCATGCACTTCAGCTCAATCAAGTTATCCTTAAGAAGACAGCCAATAAGGGCTCACATGCTGAAAAAAAGACATCAAGCAATCTTACCAATTTTTTGCTTTCCCTGACTACTTTATTTTGAACTAGCATTTGTGCAGTTAGTTTTCTAGTAAATGCAAGAGCTTTTTTCTTTTTCTTGGTGGACTAAAGAACCTATCATGTTTTACATCCATACTTCTACCTTCATAACTATTTACAGCTGTTCATTATTATAGAGACACAAAGGACCATTTAGCCAGAGACAAACCTGGGAAGATCAGCTCCAGTTCTTGCCAAAATGCTACAAAGCATTTCACAGCAAAGACTACACTGACAATGAGTTTCTAACTCAAGCTGTATAATTACCACAGAAAGCTCTTCAAATGTTCGAGGGGAATTTTTATACTAAAAAAAATTATTTTCCTCCACTGTAAACAACAGTTCTGTATAGACCAAGGAAAAGCAACAACAAACAACAACAAAAAGGTAGAAATAATAACAGTTCCTTCAGATGAAGCTTAAGCACGGAAAATGTTAGCTCCAAAATATAAAAGTTTTTCCAGATGGTAATATATGCAAACCTGGCGTTAGCATGCAAATTTGAGCATTCTTTCAATCAGTGCAACCAACCAGAACATCAAACAAACAAAACTATTAGAATTGAAAGAGAAGTGGGGAAAAACTTACGTGAAAAGATTGGGCTGAAGGGCAAAAGAAGGACAGAGCTACAGCTGAGGTATAGAACCTACTGCACACAGTAATTAAGTATTTGGGAGATGAGGAAAGATCTGAAAATTTATGTTAGCAGATGGCTTAACTTTTCATGAACTTGCTTTTTCAGTGTTTCATGAAGTATGGTGTTAGCGTTTTCCATAATCAGCTTTTCATGAATTAATGCATGTAATTCTGTGCAAACGGAATAGAACAAAATATGGAGAATTTACATTAAGGGAAACTTTGTTTTGTATCTATCTAAACTATTTTTTATTATCTGCATCAATATTTTTCTTCTACTCAGCAACTACCAAGCCTATGTATTACACACCCAAAACATCCTAACACCAACCTGTAGTCCCATACTACTCTCTCCCCATCCTGAAACAATCTGCCTGTGACACCGACCATCTCGACCTTACTGTGGACTGCAGAATCCAGCAGGGAAGAGATTTTAACCCAGGCTCAGGTACGTGTCAAGGTCCAATAAAAATGGCCAGGTCAACATTTTTGGTTCTACAGACTGCAATTTTAAAAAAGTCAAAATGAAGCTTACCACAAGAGTTAATAACTAACTTGGACAAGAATTAATAACAAAATGCATTTCTCCAGCTTTTTAATTCCATCCCCTTAATGATACCTTAGCAGCTAACATTTTTTTAGCACAAAGGAGTTTATTTCCTTACAGAATTTCTTTTCATTCTATTGTTTAGTCTTTTTGTTCATTCACTGACTATTTTTGAATTTCAATGAAACTATTTCTTAATATTTATTTTAAAACCGATTAAGTTTTTCTCTGTTTTATAGGCATAGGCGTTTGGATCCGTGACTTTTTTTTCCTTCCATGTCAAAAGCAGGGCTTTATATATACCACCCACTTTTTTCTCAGGTTTATTTCTTCAGTTTGCTCCTCAGTTACATTTAATAAAGTGTGTTAGTACCATCAGGATAAATACTCTAAAAGTAAGCAAATCTGCTTCTACTGAAGTTTCTCCTTATGGCAACTAAGATAAGCAAATGTCATCCATTATAAGAACATTACAGTGGTTAAAAAAAACATTCACATGACGAAGAATCTATAATAACGTATAGTATCTTTATTCAAGGGTCATTTACGTCTTCTAGAAACCCTGCAACTTCTCTTTGATTTTAGAACTGCACATGGGCAGGATTCCTCTCCTCTGTAGGTAAATGTCCAAAAGCTAAGCAACACCAGACTAACTGTGGAGGTACTCCAATAGATAAGGAAGAGAAGAACCTCCACAGTGACTCATCCCATTCTAGAATGTTTCAGATGTGACAACACTTGGTGATAGCTGAAATGAATCATCCTCCAGAACACACAGCTAACTTTAGGAACCTATCTTGAGCCAGATGAAATAGGGTGAAAGAAAGCTCTGCCTTACAGTTACCTGTGGAATACACAAAGCACGACTTAGAAAAACAAAATGAATTTCATATATAAACAACGTCAGTACTCTAATATGAACATAATTTTCATCCTGACCTTACTATTTCTTACTAGAATGAATTTGTTAAGTTCCTCTTCAAAAAATAGAATCATAGAATCGCCAAGGTTGGAAAAGATCTCCAAGATGATCCAGTCCAGCAGTTCACCTGTCACCAATACTTCCCCACCAAACCACATCCCTCAGTACAATATCTAAATGTTTCTTGAACACAACAGATCAAAAGTGGTTTTTTTTAATGTGTTTTTAACATCCTAGTGCTTATTGAAGAGACACAATTATTCAAGAGAGGGTCTCCTTCTCTGGAGATACTCAAAACCCGCCTGGGTGCGTTCCTGTGTGACCTGATCTAGGTGTACCCTCTCTCGCAGGGGGAGTGGACTAAATGATCTTTCAATGTCCTCTCCAATCCCTGATATGCTGTGATTCTGTAATTAAACATGCTAAACTCCTGTAATTCAATGTACTACGACTGGTCAGGGAATCTGAATACTGTAAAGGAGACATATTACCAGAAACGTGCAAAGGAGAACTCTAACATCTCTGACAATACTGACAAATAGGGAAAAAGTGACTTGAATATTAACCAGTGATTTCACTTTAATCTTTTTAACAAATTAAAGACTTCCCAATTTGGACTTAATCAGCTTGTATCACAAGTTATAGCAGTATTTTAAAGAATTACATGGGTTAGCATTTATTCTCAATCCTGCTGTTTTAATCCATGTGTTTCCTATCAACATTAGGCTCTTACAGAAGCTCTTGTATGATATAACTATTGAACTTTTTTGACTAGGAATGTTAACTGCAGCTGTTAGTCACTCCATAATGTATTTTGCAATCATCTAAATCAACCAAGTATTTTAACAATGAACAGTTCAGAACTGACAGATCTACTTTCTTGTTCACAACTGCTTATCGCAGCATAGATATCATATATGTTTGCCAGGTGCTTCCTATAGTTAGGATACCTTCACAGAAGCCGCCTGGAAAAGATAAGGTCATAAAAGAGATGAAAAATGTGCAAGCTTCATACACTCATGGTTTTATCATCAGACAATATAGCTTTGGGTGAAGGACTACCAGTCACAAACAGCACAGTGCAGCTTATGTTAGAGTGAGACAACATTAAAAACTTTGAAATTCTGTTTGTGCTCATTCTTCCTGGTCGCTTAAATATAAACTTAAATTGGTAACATCCTAATACAGCTGTTCAGAGTGAAAAATCACTTCTCAATTATAATAAATCAATTCAGAAATAAATAGTTATGAAGCTTGCAGCATTTCGTATTGCCAAAAGGAAAACGGGGTTGAATCAAAGACTTTTGATTCACTCGCTTTAGGCTCCATTTCATCAAGATATATGACCTTATGTGCGTCAGTGCAACTGCTTACAAAGGCGGAGAGAGGAAGAGACCCTTTTCTCCTTCCTACCACAATCTACAGTGGCAATAATTCCAGATCCTGCAGAAAATTTCCAAAACTCCATATGAAGTAGACTGCTGAGCTTCAGAAATTATGAATAAGCATAGAGATTTCATCTTTTCCTATTTGCATTATCACAGTACATACCCAAGAGCAGATACAGAGGTTATACACTCTGATAATCCCGCTCTTGAATCCCCAGAAACACACTGTTCACAGAGAAACATCACCAGGAACATCTCAGAAACAACACTTACTTTGAAACTAGCTTTGAAAAACAAACCACATACAATTTAAAGTGCAAATGCAATGTATTTAGTCCATTTAAAGTAAACTCACTTTTTTGGCTGCACACACTATTCTTAAAAACTGCCAATGATATCTAACAGGACATGGTTGTCCTTCTTGTGGATTAGTTATTTTAAAGGTTTCTGTGTAAATATTTAACAAGCAGCGGTGTTTAATTTTGATGGCAATGCAGGTTTTCAGCAGATAAAATCACACTGGGTATCAAACACAAGTAAATAACATGAAAAAATCTTCAAGAAAGCTTTTGGTATGGAAATATAGCTCTGAGACAAAGGCATTAAATAAGTTGGGAGGGATGCTTCCCGATTTTGTTGTACTTGGCATCTGGTGTGAGGACAACATAGACAACTAGAGCGGCTGTGGTGTCATGAGAAAGCGTGTTATTTCACAAGCCTTGTGAAAAAGACTGAGAGAGGGAGGGAGGAGAGAAACTGAGAGAAAGTGAGCGAGAGAGAGAGAGAGAAGAAGAAATCTGGTGCTATCAGCATCAGACTTTGCTATCAGTTAGTCTGATGCATATCAGAAATACACACCAAATTCAACTGAGACTCCTTGCTCTACAAATACAGTAAGTTTGATCAAAATCTACCCCACAGACGACTGATTTGCTATACCTGAAAAAAATGACACTTGTACATATGTCAATGCACTGAATTTATTTTAGGTTATATTAATCATCTCGATACTTTGCTTCTTTGCAAAGAACCATTGTTTTCTGTCATGCTGATGAACAATCATATTTTCTGCTGGGGTAAATCTCATTTGAAGTAACTGTACGTTTTGAGTTGCCCTAAGCACACTTGAAATAATTTTCACAGTAGACATCAGAAACAATGCACAGTATCTTATCCTAAATTTTACAGAAGGTCTGTGAACATCTATGTGAGTCATATCAGTGAGTACCTACATGCATGCAAGCTGCAAACTCTCCGGAAGAATGCTTTGGAAACTATTTTGATTCATATTAAAATTTTCACTTTAGCAAAATGACATCTTGACACAATGACATCTTGGCACTGTGATTACGTTTAAAAACAGCATCAATTATTTAAAATCATTTCAGCTACTGCACTTTACTCACAGGATAAGACACAGCTGTGCAGTTCAACGAGGCCTAGCCTGACCTTCCTATTTCTCTAAGTGTTTTGACATGTTCTCATCATCATATTGTTTGCTTTTGAAGTCCTCTCAAGACAAGGATCATTCATTAAGATGTATTTCTTGCAGAAAATTGAAATGTTCCTGCATTTTGTTTTTCAGACTTTCTTCCTACTGATTAATTTTGTGTTTATATTAATTTTTAAGGGAGCAGCTCCTGTGGCAACAGTACTACAAAAGAGTATCGCTCAAATGGATGACCTAAAAATTTCTAGAATTTAAAAGGAAAAAGAATGTTTTCCATCCTCTCGGTATTTCACCACTGAAACTGTAACCACACGCACACTCAGACGTATTCAAATACCACCCTGTGGCTCAAACACACATAGCTCTAAACACTAGGTTAGAAAAGCAGCAAAGCATAATTTTGAAGACACTTAGATGCCCCAAAGACTGCTGCTTAGTACAATTTTCAAAAATTATGAAATTCATAATCCACGAACTTGTATAACACCCTGAAACAGAATACAGAAAAGATTTCAGAGAGACTCCAGCAAGTTTCAATTTCTAAATTTGAAGACTCTTTGGGAAGTTCATATTTTGACTTAATCAACAAATCTACTCCTCCCCCGCTAAAGAAATATTGTCTCCTACAAGAATACTTCATCCAGCTAAATAATTCTCATTTTATAAAATGCACTGAAATTGATTATTGTATACATCTCATCTTATCACGTGCTTTCCACACACATGGCTCCATAAGCAACGTACATGTTTTTATAGAGCGGAATTTTAATTTGCCTTGGTGTAAGCAGTTCAATGTTTTTATTTGAAATAATCAGTATTACAGGTGCTTCAAAAACAGCCAACCACTGCAGCTGTATTTCTACGTACATGCAGCATTACACATTGTTTCAAAAGCAGTCTAGCCTGCCACAAGTCAAACCAAAGAAGAATCATTTACTAATGATCATTAAGTCTTTCTTTCCTAGAATCTACCAGTAATATTTTCTCCAAACAATATTTATCCAATGATACCATAACTACAGAATTGGCTTCATTATTTTTTCTGATTCAACAGGAGGTGAATTACTGCTGACATCCCCACTTCCCATTTACAGCGCATATCCTGTGAGCAGCTCTGCTTTTTAGACCTGGCTATACAATGATTTTTCAGTGGATGCCTAAGAACGTTTGAAAAGTATTCAGAAATGTTGCGTTAAGAACACCATATTGTAAGAAAAAGGCAAAACGGACCTTCATTATAAATAAAATTAGTAACAGATGTATACTGCACATGAACTAAGAACAGGCGGTGAAATCTGTCATTTGTTCATTTCATATTTTAAAGAAGATTACCCCTATTAATATGCAATTCATACTCTGTCAAATTTGAGCTCTAATTTAAGTCAATGGACGTTCAAGTTTTGTGACTTTCCAGAAAGGGGACACTACACTACGTGTTGTAACCAAATAATCCCTCTCCTCACAGCCGCGATAGAATTCACAATTCCATTGTTCTTAAGAAAACCAAAATATGCTGACTGAAAAGGCTGTAGTTGCTTTGATAAACTGCTTAAAGTTGAGTAAGCTGTTTAAGTGTTTCACTTTATAATTCTGTACATTTTCCATTTGGTTCTATCTATTTTCTTCTTGAGATATAGCTTGCTGGTTTCAGATGCAGTTTTCTGCTTGATGACCAATCATTTCTTTCCTCAGTTAAAAGAAGAATTTGTTTGTCTAACTTGGTCCAAATTTTTATCCTAATAAAGTTGATGTTAATACTGATACAGATTTCAACTGGGTTGAAAAACAGCCCTAGAGGTTTATACGTGGGTTAGCAGGAAACAGAAAAAAGTATACTATAGGCAATCTTGCAGATGCTACTCTGAACGCCTTTCCATGCTTTCAAGTGAATGGTGAAAAAAGTAACTCCAAACTTTTGGGATATCTTACTTCTCTTCCAAAAATAAAAGATGTAGTCTCTGAGCTAAAGCCACCAGAAAAAAAAAATGAGACAGTACGAGAAGCAGAGCACAAGGCAAATCTTGATGTTCAGAAGAGAAAGAATTCCTTTCATCCTGTAAAAATCCAATCTAATTACGATTTAGCATCTCAAAGATTATTATCAGAGAGCCCACCGTCCCTTTCTTTCACATTCAGCATCTGCCAAAAAGTACAGAAGATGCACAAGACCAAAAAAAAGCAAAAAATACATGTGGCGTTTCAGTGGATATAGAGATATAGATAAACATACAGGAACCCTCACTCTGAAGAACATGAGAATGCAAACACAGGTCCACAAGCACACACAAATCAGTCAGAAGTAATGTGTATTTTTGGAAGGAGTGAGCACTGTGAGGTGTTGCACTGATTCTCGTTATCCTGGGAGATGAAAATACACCATCACACACACATGCCCTCTCTCATCTCTGCTTACCAAAAATAATCAATATGCTTTTCATTTCCTTGGCCAGTCTACATTAAAAAAATGTAATGAATTAAAATAAATAAATAAAAAATAAAGGAATATGAGCTCCAGGAGAAAAGAAGTATAGGAAAAGATAATGTCAGACACGGGCTGGGGGAGTGAGGGGGGGTTTCTGATGCCAAGCAAAGCCGAGGGCTGTGCAATCACCTGTATCAGTGCTCTATCAGTGTCTACACTCCAGCCAAATCCAGAGAAAACAAGGAGTCAAAGATTCAGGTCAATAAGCTTATAGGCGATTTGCACAAACAGCTCCTCCAGCAAGGTAAAAAACAATGTCATATTGGCTTTTCTATTCCTTCTCTTTGAACTCTCTGGTCCAAACACACCCTGGAAATGTCAGTGTTATATGCAAGAATTTAAAGAGCTGAGCTTCTTAATCCCGTTAAGAAATAAGAACAAAGTTGCCTGTAAAGATCTCCTTATTGAGCTCAAAGTGATTATAGTATAGCTGCCTTATGCTGATCCTACTTCCACTTGCTATAGAAAAAGAGGTAGAAATTTGTCATGAAATCCATTACTGAAAAGGAAAAAAAAAGTTATTGATTAAAAAGGTTTCTGGGAAAAAAAAAAAAAAAGGTTGTAAATCTACTTTCTGAGCCAGAAAATATGAAGCATATTGCAGGCCGTTACATGACTGATATAACAAGAAGTATTTACACAGATGCACACAAGCATACGAAGTCCAAAGGAAATAGGGGCAGACAGAAACCATTTTTAGAATGTTAAGAGTTTGGCTAGTGCTATAGACGCTAGCATGATAGCTTGTGCACACAAAGTATGAACAGAAAGATTAAAGTACAGAAGAACTTTGTACGTGCTTTTTCTTATATGGAGATCATACTGCAGCTGTTTCCCCGAATCTCAAGTCAGACTGCACAATCAGGTCACATGGTTTAATGTAAAAACATCCAGTCCAAAATTGGTCTGGAAATCCAGTGACAAAATACTGTGCATGCACAGAAAACCTGGTCCTGAGTTCATCCCCTCCATCCCAAACAGAATATGAGATTAAAGCAGAAGGTCCATACTCAGTACTCAGAGTCCTATACATTCCCCGAGTTCTCACCAAAATCAGTTTGTGCTACAGAACCTTCAAGCACTGCAACATGAAACGATCCATCCTCATCACCTCTGCTGGCACAGATTTTTATGAGTACAGCACGAAGCCTCTTCTTCATCACTGGCAAAAATGCACAGCTAATGCTGGTGACTATGTTGAAAAACAGCATTTTGTCACTGAAAATTTGCTCTATCACACAGTATTATTGTGCTCTTTCGATCCACTGTAGTTTCCATGGAAATAAATAGGAGGCATTACTTTCAGAGCAACCTATGTATATATGTATATTCTGCTGTTTGCTTCTTTCTCCCAAAAGCAGCCCCAGATTTTGTTTCTGTTACAGTCCTTCCTCCATTCTCTTCTCTTGCCAAATTCCTTCTCTGAACGCAGCTACTTAACCATCTACTAATCTCAAGTGATCTCTCTCACTGCTCAAGATAACTTTTCCCTTGAAAGTTAATCCCTCACTGAACACTCCTGCTAAGGAATTGTAATTTGTCAGAAGGAATTGTTATTTATTTATCCAGTTCTCACTCTTAAGAAGTGGGCAGGGCTCCTATTGTTTTTGCTGCTTACAAAGGAAGAGGCGTCATACCTATGTGAGTAATATGAGTATGGCAAACTTACAAAGTAACAAATGAGAACATTTTTTATTTGACCTGAGGGTACGTAGGTAGGATGATAGCAATCTGAGAGTAAAAAGCCACTGATAAACTACTTCACAGTCCAAAGGAACTCGATTTAGTACTATGCTTTTTGTATCACAATCTCTAACTTCTTGCCTTTTGTACTGCTCTACTGTTTGTACTCCCTTCTCGTATCTCCCCTTCTGTTTTCATTAGTCCTATCATGAACCCAGTTCACTTCTCTTCTCTTTGTTAGTATCACCTCATTCTCCCATTCCTAGCTATAGGAGCCTATCGTCTCGTCTATCACTTCTGCACAGAAGACAGGCTGCTCTCTCCTTATCTAGAGCATCTTTGCCTAAGTATAGTACACATCCTGAGGCTAATTTAATACATCTTCTAGATCTGATTTTAATCTGAACTGATCTTAATCTGATACAGATTCTGACTCTAGATACTGACAATTGGGCACTGCAGAGAAAGAAATCTTCAGGAACAGAGATTCCAGGATGATACAGACTTTGTGTGGGCAGCATCATCAGATACCCTCTTTATCTGAAGTGTAGGCATTGCATAAACAGCAATTTTCAAAGGCCCCACACTGACAAAATGCAATTCATCTTCAGCAGTGCTAAGTCCCACTACATTTTTAGTTTCTACTCCAAAGAGTAAGAACACTGGAGCTTTCTAATCTAAGTGCACATGACTATTCTATCATGTCTTTCAAAAATGTTCTTTCTCCTAGGCCGTCAAAATAGCAAACAAATCAGATTCTAAATCCCACTTTAAACAATGTCATTTTCTAAAATATTCACTCTTCAATGTGAAACTTCATCCAAAAGGATGAAAATTCACTGCTTCAAGCTTAAAGTTGTACCTGATAAACAGTAGGTTGTTAGTGTTCATTTTTGCTTTTAGTATTTATATACTTAAATACTGTACACTTCTTCACATGTGAATGTACGTGTAGAAAAATAGGAACAATTATTCACATGTAGCAAATCAAACTGTTTTTTTGTGGGGATGCCAAAGTGATGATGGCAGTGGAATATTTCAGATTTCTTACTATAAAAGGCAGTAATTAACAAAAGGAAAAGAGAAAAATAATAGTCAGAAGTCCTAACTTTGAAAACAGAGAAGTTGTAAAATGACATGTAGCTCAATCAATGTGATTAATTTGCTTCACACTTTGCAGAAGCTTTTGCCTTTGCTTTCTAATTCTGGCAACTATTCTGCTGAATCAATTTCACAAACCCAAACTAATAAGGTGGGAATGACAAGTATGGCTTTATAAAGGTTAGTTGTTTGCAATTTAGACAATAAGAGACTGCTCTCTGCTTATAATAAAATCAGGAAAATTTAACAAGAAAATCTCTTCAGTCAGAAAGCCAAAGATACCATGTTGTGAACCTGCGTACATCTACTTTCATTCACCTGAATGGGTAGTTTGGTAAATTTTTACTTTCAGTACTCTGTTTTTCCAGTTAAAAGCCTTTGTTCTCAGACGATGCTTGCATTTAGACAGCTGGGGAAGCATGAAAAACATCCCATGGGTGAGCCTTGCAGGCACCTCCTCCTCAGCAGTGGTGCCGTTTGTTGCCCACATCTCCAGATTCCTGCAGGAATCCTCCTCAGTTCATCCGCCCTCTATGAAGAAATCACAGGGGATGGAAACGGGGAGCCAGGACTAATGAACACTGAACAAATCCCTGATTTCTAAAATCTTTAATGGTCCACAATAGCAAGAGGAGACTGCAGAGACAGCACAAAGGATTCCCAAGCGCATCCCTTTATTTTCTGTGGAGGAAGCATGAGGAGACCCAGACCCACACTTATTTTCCCTCCTTTGAAGATATCTGTTTTACAGGATGCTGATACCATCAAAGAGTGAAATACACATTAGGAAGTCAGCACTCAAGAAAGAAATTAAAATACATTTGTTTGCTCTTTACTCTAACCTATTAGATAAATACTATCATTTTCAAGTTGCTACTCATAATGTTAAAGAAAAAATGTTTTTAGAAAGAAGAAACTACTGATGAAGTTAAAGAAAAAATTTTTTTTGGAAAAGTAAGTTGATTTCTTATTTCAGCTTTTAATTTCAATACTGAAGCATTAAAAGAAAGCTTATAAGTGATTCCCAGATGATCACAAGAGTCATGAGAATTAGTCTCATGCTTAATATTTACTGTTTAACACAGCCACAAAAGAACCAAAGAAAGGACACAACATAAATTTATTTTCTTTCCAGATCAGTTTTGTCTACGTGCATTTTGTCCTCCAAAAAACGTACATGGCCACACAATAACAGTAATTCAGACGTGACACGGCAGAAGCAAGCCATTCACCAGAAGCCGACATATTATTAAAAACAATACATTTCTCATCTCCCATTCCATCCTTTTCCAGGGATATTTTCAACTTACTTCAAAGTGGGAATTTCTGTCACGCTGCCTCAGCTGGAAGTAGATTAGGGGTTTTATGTGCCCCTTCATCCTCAGAAATTTCCTTTTCAACTTTTCTTCTGCAGCAGTTGCAGTGGATAGGTTTAAGATTCTTTTATAACTACAACACACTTGAAAAAAAGAACTGCTGGGCAATCAAAAGGTATTCAGCCCGAAGAATCAACAGATGCCCTTAATAAAATATATGATAATTAAGATTCAGGTTTAAGTGTATTCCCACCCTATTCCTGATCTTGTTCAATACCATGCCATGGATTCAGCGTTATCCTTGAAAGTTTCATTGAAGGAAAGAATATTTGAAGAATACTTGTGAAGATTACTTGAAATTCAACACAAATTTGCAATATTGATTGCTATGAAGAAAGAAAGAAAGAATGCATTTTTCTGAATTCCACCCTAAATAGAGAGTAATTTCACTAGTAGTCTCTGAAAATACAGCAAGCAGCACAGAGAAATAACTGAACCAAATTGTTATGAACTGAGAGTAGTGCTCAGTCTTCCACTACTAATATATGGAATTCAAGAGATGTTGGTATAACTATTATGCAAATAGTTATTTAAACTAGTAATGCCAGTAACAGGAATAGTTCTCTTATTCAGTTAAGCAAAATGGTATCTGTTATTACGCCATTTAACTTCCCCTGTTTGTAAAGCATATACATTCTATTTATAAATTCTATTTATATCCTGGACACTCATACTTTAGAGTAAGCTTTGTAGCAGCTACAGTAAACTATGGACTCAGCTCCTTTAATTCTTAGGATCTCTTCTTACTGAGTATCAGGAGCCACTAGTGCAAAAAGTACAAGATCTTTTCAGAAGTTTGTATACTACATTAGAGGACATGTAGAAAATAAGTGATGACATCTTCACTGCAGATGAAAGACTATAAAGACTGTAGTAAGGACTAATATCTAGTAGTCAAATATGACTCTTCAAATAGATTAATTTTACTTTGTCCATGACAGTCAAAAATAATAGGTATTAAAAACAAACAAACAAACAAACAAAAAAAAAAAACCATAGGAGCATATTAAGCATATCATGAGAAAATGTATGTCAATATCTGGGAAAGAATGGAAATACAGAGAAACCATTGATATCCAACTGCCTGAGGGTGACTACATGACCACAATTCCAGCTATTTGATAGGCATCCTTACCTGCAGAAGACAAACAACAAAGCGATCAAGTGGAAATCTGGCAGGAAGAAGTTTGAATCAATGTTCTCTGTAAGAGTACAGTGTGCTTTTTCTGTCAGCTGAGTTGGAAACAGCACAGCTTTGCAGACTGAATGTTGGGTAAGTATAAGCCGGTGTGGCTTATGCTAAAATACAAGTATCTTCAATAATTTGCAAGTAACTAATGCATCAAAAAGGCATCTGCAACTTTAAAAGTTATCCTTTCACAAATCACTACTTTTCTACCATGCATAATAAGTTCTATAATAAGCTCTATTTTAATCCTAGAATCTACAGGCACAATCTGTTTTTCTAGCAATGTTTCCTAGGCAAAGGAGCAACGAACAGACATGCTGCATTGCTTGCTTCATATCTGATAATAAGTGACTTCTGAGGCCTGTTCTCTACAGTTAAATACATAGAAAATAACATTCTTGGAGGAAAACATTAAAAGCGAGACGATTCACCTCCCTGCAAAGTAGATCTTCCATCACATTTAAATATTTACCCCTTAGCAGGCTAAACTCCACAAGTCACTATTTTCCTGTCTTTTCATACATTTTAAACCAAAAAAATCTTTTTGACCAATTGGACACAGTTCTGCCAGAATTCCCTCAAGAGGTGGGCTACAATGATTACCTTTATTACAAAAGTATTCCACTTCTTCACAGCTCAGATTTTCAGGCTCAAACTCTGTAGAAAAGCTTTCCTCCAATGGAAAGTCTTCTTTTGAGACAGTATCATTTTCCTCAGACAGGCACTCTTCTTCTTCATCCTCAATGGCATCCTCGAGGGGCCCTTTAAAAAGAATCAGGAACACTGTGGCAAAACCATCTAAAAGGACAACGTGAAATAAAACCTTAGCAAACTTATAACTGGTGGTCTTTATCTAGTTCTTCCTTCCACTTGCTGGGTTCAGCATTTACGAGAATTGACCAAATAATAGTTAATGGGAATTGAAATTAGGAGTGACTGTTTTCCTAAGTGAGGACTTCAAATCAGAATACGCGAAGTGTTATTAACAATATGTATTAATAATGCTCGCACATCTCTTTTTTTCATTATTCATCAGGCTGCAGTATTAACAGCAGACAGTTTTAACAATGGAAATCAAAGCTGCATTTGTAAAACCATGTAAATAGTGAAGAGCCTTCTCTTGTTGTTTGTAAGTCATTGTTTTTTGATGCTGAATTACAGTACTTAATAAGCTCCCTTCACAAGCTTCACTTCCAGAGTTAGCAGAACTGACGATAGCAAATTAATACAAAGGTATTGATAGTATCAACTTCAGCTTCAGCTGTTTTCCTTCAAGGAGCACCTGATGGAGTTTAAAAAGAGTTTCATATTCCCTGTGTATATTCATTTGCAACACTCTGTAATGGACTACCAGTCACTGGGCAGGACTCGGACAAACACTGCATTTCACTTTACAGAAACACCCGGTGTGCTGCTCTACACTGAAGGGCAACACTGGCACACAGCAGCCCCAGGGGCAGAGTGTGAGCCTGAATGTGACACAGCAGCCCGAGATCTCAGACTCTGCTAGTTACCGAGACATCCCACTCCTACAGAGCCTCCTGAAGAGCCGTGTCTGACAGGTCTGTAACACATAACGCCCTGGTTGCCAGCCGGAATGTATTCGAAAATCAAAATTTCTTCCTTCTTATACGCAGTTAGCAATCATTGGTTAATAGTAACTATTTTCTAAATTCATCTCACGTGCAGGTGTAGAATTTACCCACAGATTTAAGTAGAGATTTGAAATAATTGAACATATTTTAATTTAACTAAGATTTTATTAAATGTCAGTATGTTTCAAAATCCATCTTAAGACTTGATTTCAAAAGAGGGATTTCATTATACGTGGTTGAGGCTTGAAAAAAAATTACTTATTTCCCTCTCCAATGAAAGCACAGCCTCATTTATAATTGACTGTGTATTTCTTCCTTGAAATGAAAGCTAGCTGGCTAATGAAAAAAAATGTAATTTGTATTTATATGATAGTTTTCCGGTATTAAATACACTATTCCTATATAATCTATCATGCTGAGATACAATACATAAATGATTCTGTTGCACTTGATGAAAAAGGAGGGATAAATTTTTAAAAGAAATCAAACATTGACTACACTCTAATTTTATGTAATTTATTATTAACCAGGGACTACCTACATTTATTAAAACAGCAAAATTCACTTTAGACTATGTTGTGCAATTCTTGCTTCAGAGGAATATGATGGTTACCTTTTATTGAAATTGATTGAGATTCCCAGCTGGCATTCCATTAATTAATATAGCTTACTACCTTCCACGGAAATATGACTATGCCAGCTGAGAATCTGACCAAATGAACCCACTTACGTGGACTCACACTCACCAATGCAAGCCATCATTCAACAATATATCTCCTAGAATAAGGGGCTCTTATTATGGCTGAAGAAATAAAGATTCTCACTGTGAAAGTATCCATTACTGTTAATTGCTCTTTCTAAGCATGTTGGGAAAAAGTCCGGCACTTGAATATGCACATGGAATGAAGAGTGGCGTACGTACAGCGTACGGAACTGAGAACAAAGCAGTAGCACACGCTGGAAGAGCCATGAGCAATGCACCGCATTTAATATGGGCAGTTTGGGCACCTCACATGCGTCCAGTTCCATCTCAGAAATGAAAGCATAAGGGTTTCTCAAATAGCTATCAAAAATACCTCCCAGATCTCACGACTTTATTAATATGTGACAATGTTGAGCCATTTATTGGCGTGTACTCCTGGTAGCATCTATATAAGTAAACTGGAAATGAGAAACACAGTGAAACAAACAACTGAACTCTTTAAGGGAAATGGCAATTTCTGCCAGGTGTATTCCTTCAAAAATTGTTCACATAAATATGGGGAAAAGATATAAGTTTCATTTTTGTGTTTATAAAGCATAACCTTCACACTTCAGTTAAAGCTGACCTCCCCCTGAAAGACTGGTTCTTTGTCATTTGACTTTTTCCAATTAGTGCTTTGTAAAAGTCAGAATAAGCATGTGCAAGCAATCCAGTTGGCACAAGGCATTCCAGTGTGTTCCCAGATATTAAACCAGTTTGTTTGCTCAGGCCACTCGGACATATTCAGCAAGCTAACAATTGAGAACTGCACATTGACCAAGAGTATGACAGAAGTCCAGTGGGTGTGCTTTCATTTGCATCAGCCATGGAAACACATATCTTAAAATTTCCACTGACATTGTTTCTAAGAAAGCAGAAGGGGAACAAAGTACAAACCCACTCAAAGCTTCAAAAACTTGCCTAGTTTGTTTTTTTAAACCAATCTCAGACTAAAGAAATTCTTGGCAAATGCTCTCATAAACAAATTATAGGTTTGAATAGGTATTTAACACTTTCAAACGTTAAATCTTTTAGCATTTGCAAGCACAAATGTAAATTTTGTCACATCTCAATGAGATGTGATGAATGCATCCACCTATACCAAGTTTTACTCTGCATATGGCAGCCCATGTGCACAAACAATGATGCCTACCCACTACTGTATGAGCAGCGATCATAGAGCTTTTCGTAAGAGCTGCTCAGCAGCTGACATCAGATGCTGCATTATGAAAAGCAGCAAGGCTTGCTGCAATCAAGGGATCAGTGCAGAAATATTTTTCTAGGTTTCATGTTGCTGCTGCCTTGTCTAATTCACACATTCTGTCTTATTCCTGCTGAGCTGCCTTCTATCTTGTAAGCATCCAAATTCACGCAGCTCATGTTCAGACCTATAAACCGATGACTTCTATAGAACTAACTGAAGGAAAAACCATTATTCTACATGAGTAAGATTAGACCACAAGGATAATAGGAAAATTAAGTACTTCCTGGTTGTTAGTTTCATGTAAACTGAAATATTTATGACTGATTTCTGTGGTTATCATTACCACTCAAACACAAAAATGGGTTGAAGAAAACAGTAAAATCAAAAGCTATCTACTAGTCAGTATAAACAGATTAAACTTTCCATTCTTGACTATTCCAACTAATTATTTGTACATAAACAGACACTAAATTTGAAAAAAAATTAATAGTCAGAATCTCAAATAAAAATTTACTGGAACTACATATTTCTCACTACTGCAAACACAAAGTTTGCATGCTTATGTCTACCTAATTTGGCCGTGTGTTTCAATCAGTATCTGCCTGCTATCTGTACATCAAATCAGCCAAAGCATCAACTTCTTCTCTGGTTCAAAAACAGAAAAGTGAGTTTTCAAAGTTACTAACACTTTTCTCTAGAGGACAATCTATGCAGTGCCTGCTCAACTTCTTGACTGACATAAAATATCTAAAAATGCAGAGTTATATAGGAAAATAAAAAAGCTTTTAAAAATACCGGCTTCTTTTTCAGCTGTTTCCTCTGATACTGTTGGTTTCTGTCCAGTTGTTATAGTGTTGGTCTGCTACCTCCCAAATACAGCTTGACCAGTTACTTTAGTGCAGTACTTTACCTTCTGTATTTCTTTTAAATTGTTGATTTAATTTAATACTTTTATATCCATTACTTATACTGACTGCATTATTAAGCACCTGTTAAGCACACATGTACTATATCTGCTTTAATTTAAGCTAGAATATGTTGAAGGTATCGTCCCTGTTCTGCTGAAAAATGCTGATTAAGTCTGACACTACAACAAAACACTGCCATGATGACAGAGCAATGCAAATCCAAATAATTACTGCCACTGAAATACATCTGAGCGTCACAATGATCTGACAGTCAACAGCTCTAAGATAAAACAGTACAGTTTCAAACTGGGATGGTGTAAGAGTTTAGGGGAGCAGTTAATTGCGGAGAGATCATCAAAATGCTTTTCTTCTATTCTCATTTTGATGATTCTTCTCCTGCAAGCGGTTAGACAAAGAATTAGATGTTATGTAAGGAGAGGTGAATCTGAAATGCTTCAGATTAGCTACATACATGATAAACATTTAAGAATTTTCAAAGGCACTGCGTAAGAAGCTTCATTTCTAATTCCATATAGGGCTTCTGAAGGCAAACGAAGTTTCCTCTACTTCATTCTGTATGTCTTAAGAAATCCTGAGAAAACTGTTCCTTTATGAAACAAGCAACCACATGTATTGTACACAACACTGGAGATCCTGAGGGGTTTAGTCATTCATTTCTTTCCTTGGTATTTACACTATTTTATTAACATTTATTTCTGTGACAGTATTTTTTTTTCCCCCAAATACAACCGATGAACAAGAGGCAGCAGAAAACTGTACAATTAGAGGCAGCAATGTAGGAATGAATGTGGTAGAAATACGTATGGCTTAGTGAGCACAGTAGTCTGCTTGAAGAAATCATCACATATAATTTGATACAAATAACAATATCTACTGCAGAGAGGCTGACGAGTGAACTGTATGTGCCTTCATGGAGAAAATTACTTCTGATTGAGGCCACTTGGCAGTGCAGTGTGGGGAAATCTGAACGGCAGCTCCCTTATTTGTAGCAGATTTGCCGATGCTCAAGCACATATTTTTTTAGGATTATTAATGTACTAAACACCTACAAAAATCCTTCTTAAATAATCATACAGATGTAAACATATATTTATGAATGCAGAAAAATAGCTAGCTATGTGGCAATCTTAACACAACAGAAAACAGATGCTACCGCAACTCTTAGAAGGGTGAGCCACATTTAACAAAAACAAAACAATACAAAAAACAACACTGTAAGCATTTTAATAACAGGGAAAAATGTGAGAACGGAGCACCAAAAAAGAATTTACATTCACCTAACAAAAGAACATTTTGCTACAATAATAATTCCTCCGAAGACAAATTTGAGCTTCAGACTAGCTGAGGATGTTAGTCCTCACACAGCAGTGCAGAACTTCAGTTTTATGGTACTCTAACCCTAACAAAATAATTGAAATTCAATAGCACTAAACTAGGGAAGTTCTGTAATCATTTCTCATAGTTGAATTCATCAGAATTCTCCGTAAATGAAACCACTTAAATGCATGCTCAAATTAAGCACATGCTTTCCTATTCAGTGCTTTGTGCTTAAAATGCTTGTACCCTACTGTGGGAAAATTTCATTGGAATAATTATCTCATGAAAATGTTAAGTGGTTAGCTTCCTTCCCACCTACTAGAATTCTCCTGTGCTCCCAGAGCAGCAACACAAATCAGTGCTCTTAACAAATTAAGAATGCTTCAGAAAGCCTACAATACTTGACAGTGAGTGGCTGGGGAGAGGTTAATGAGGGTAATTAGTAGTAGTAGCATTAAATAATAACAACTCTGATAAATCAGAGAGGCTTGAAATTCACTGGATCGACATCATGCATTTTGCATGTTCTATGCAATCCATCCAGTATTTCCTTGGAAAACATGCTGCCACACGCAGATTATTCTCAGCTTACTGTAACACCCAGGTACGCAGTGCTCTTTGACTACAAACAGAGGGCAAAGCTGCAGAAAAATCAATCCATTTGTTTCCTCTTTCTACAAGAACATTTTCTTCCAAATACAAACAGCGACACACGAAAACGATAAGGCAAACACTTCATATTGATTTGTAAGCTGAAGACAAGTAAGGATCATTAAAAAAAAAAAAAAATCAGGAACACTGAGAATAAAGAGGGTTCTATTTATTCCGTTTAAAATATGGCAGCAAGACTGACATTTCACGGAAGTTCGTATTTCCATACAGGGCTTCTTAGCTTCATTCTCAGGCTTTAGTTAACTCAATAGAGTTGTTTTCTACCACTGTACTTTCAGAACATCCTGGAGACAAGTTTATCAGCAACCTGAACAACCCCAACAGCAAAAGAAACAACCTAACAGCTTCTTTTGAGGAAGAAATTTTTATAAGCCACTACCCAAAATGTCCTCCCAAGCTCCGCTCTGGGAAGCTGCCTTTCTCTTGCATTCAACAGAATCCTTTTAGTACAGGCTCAAATATTCCAGACCCACAGTGAAGACATGGGCCGATAAAATAAGGGAGAAGAATATGTGGTGATGTAACCACAACACACTTCCAGTAGGACTGCCAGATAAATTCAGTCACTGAGATTTTCAGGAGAAACTCCAGTGGTAGGTACAGAGATGAATTGTAGAAATGGATGCACACAGCAATTCTCCAGACAAAGCAATAAAAGGCAATAAAATGATGATAAAAGTTTTCCTGCTGTACTAGTTGCCCCCTCCCTGCCCCTGCTACATGACTCCATGACTGTCCACTTGTGGCTTTCAGTTGACAGCATTCCCCATTTTCATTGTAAAAATTACCACCTCTCCCTTCTTTCCTGTGAGAACTGAAAATATTTTCCTTATGTAATTTCAGGAAAATTGAAAGGGCCAAGAGAGGTGTCTAAACACACTTCTGTTCAATGTTACATGGCAATACCTCAACTTGACAAACTGACTGCTGCAGGAATAGTTTAAAATACAAGCATACTGTTGGCAGTAGGTGACTGAAGAACAAACTGGCAGATCAGTTTAGAAAAAAAATGTAAATATACTTCTTAAGAAAGCAAATACTTGTCAAACCACTCCCACCTTTACATAAATGCTTCTCTCTTTACTGAGTTCTCTATTTAACTTAACTAAGTTATGTTGGTAATTCATGTCACATTTTTTGAGCCATCCTCAGGAGAGGCACCTCTACCTGTGCATGATGAACCTCTCCAGTCTGTTATGTAAATTGGCTGAACTTCAAAAGTTTTTTCCAGATTGGAAGATTGCATCAATTTGTGAACTGTTCATTACATTTTAATTGTGGCATCCTAGCAGAATGAACCATTTCTCACCTTCACACTGGTAGAAACTTTATGGGCATGATTTAACGATGGATTTAATAGAAAAAGGAATGGAAAAGAGCTGCTCTTTGGACAGTATAAATTCACATCGACCTGATGTAATTGAGCTTAACAGCAAGAATAAAGTATATTTCTGTGGTAAAAAGAAAAAAAAAAAAAGTTTTTTTTTTTTTTTTTTAAATGCGCAAGTTCTTCCTGCAGCCACTCACTTTTAACATAAGTTGCATCAGGGGATCTGGCGAGAAGGAAACATTTTTATTAATTTTCCCCTTATCTATAAGAAGAATGCTGTTTTTTTTTTTTTTTCATTTACGTTCCTTGCCTGCAGGTAGCAGACCAAGAAAATCATATAGTAGAAATTTTTCCTTTTGATTAATTTCTTTCCATGTGTTATGTTATTTCTTATATATAATTGATTTCAGGTTTCGCTCGTAGCTGTACATCTTTTTTATATCTGCACCTACTGCCTCCCTTCAATCAAGAAAGTTGAAGGAAATTACCTGAATTTTGTTAAGTTTATTAAAAAAAGAGCTCTGTGAATATTTAAATTGAGTTTTGAAATGCTAATAGAAGAAAGATATTAGAGAATTTTAATAGTAGGTTCAATTTGACCCACAGACTATTGTAGAAAGGGTCAAATTTTATTCAAATTATTTCTTTACAGGAAAAAATATGAACCCTTTGATTTTATAAAAGTAGATTAATATTCTTCACTGTTTGGTCTTTTGGTACTTCAGTGCATGACAGCATTAACTGTGCTTGTGTATAAACTTTTCAAAGACCTTTAAATGTTCCAGTCATTTAGAACTTCACTTTCATTTATGCTCATCTTTTTTTCTCTTAGCATTATCCAAGAGTCCACAACAAAACTGACAAGTGCCTATAATCAGTTTGCTTTTTAGAGCTACACCAGAACATTTCTAATCAATAAAAGGGAAAGGCTGAAATAGTGACACGTACAAAACACGTTTACAGAGATGTCATTTCAAAAAGTTGTATGCTTGTGCACTATGAATGCCAGCATTTCAACTGCACAGGAAAAAAAAAAAAAACCCTTGTGCATGGAAAATACATTATAAGATTCTTGCAATTAAATGACAGACCTGAGTTTCTAAGCTCGGGCTCATGTGGAAACACAGGGGCATTTACTGTCTAGAGTTCGTTTTTTTCTGTTCTGGGATTTTTTTTGCAAGTTTTGTTTGGCTCAGAGGAGCTGGGAAAGAGATACTCATCCTGGAGATGAACCCTGTAGGTTTATCAATTTACATCAAAATAGGCAGAGAGGGAATATGAAGAAACAGTAAGTGGTGCATAGTACTGTTGTTACACAAAATGTAATACAGGCAGAGCTAACCATATGATCACACTAATTTACCAACTGAAGAGTATCATGTTTTGCCAAAGAACAGAAACTGTTCTGCAATACAAGCGTTATGAAAGACACTTACAGTACCTTCCCCTCTTCAAACCTTCCCACTTGCAGGCATCAAAGTGTTGCCTTACTATAGAACAATCAACGTAGGGATTTTTCCAGGTATGTCTCTAAATGCCATATGAAATACCTTTTTGTTCAAAACTAAATGCAGACAGTGACAGCAAAGAAGACTTAATAGCTGTAGTTTCATTCTGGAACTTCAACTGCACGGAATAATGGCCAGTGGAATATGAAATAGCAGCTTCACATGGGCAGTGTGATCTCAAAGCTGGTAGCAGCAGGGATACTGACCGCATGTAACTGTACTGAAAGAAAACCTGCAATGTTTCAGTACAGAATGAAATGGAAGGCCTTCTAGAATTAACAACAATGTTCTGTCTTCCAAAAAAAAAAAAAAAAGAAGAAGAAGAAGAAGAAAAAAAAAAAAACCTAACAGAAATTCTGTCTTGGGAAGTTTGGTGTTTTTTGTTTGTTTGTTTAATTATTTTGCTTTTAGTAATAATTATGTATTCACATAATTTGGAAAAGTAACATAAATAATATATTTGGTTTTGTGCTCAGAAAAATTCAGTAACTGAAATACTGAGAAGAACAGAGAAGAGGATAGCCTTTTGCATCATTAATTACCCTTTGTGCAGTCACTGACTCTGGTTTAGCCACTATTTTTCTTTCTAAACATATGAATAAAATAGCCAATTAGATCTGAAACTGTGTACGTTTCACAGTGCCTAGATATGCAGGTACTGAATCTCTCTGCAAGTGATGGGCCTCCATCTTACACATTTTTGATATGCTTTGTGGAGGATTTCCTGCACACTTTTTATGCCCTTGAGAAGCCAGACCTTTGCTTCCAGCGATCCTTCATCTAAGGCAGATCCACAGCCCACCTCAGTCCTTTCATGAATTCCATGATTCCTGATAGATTTAACAGAAAATCTTGAGACAAGAGGTAATAAAGACTTTGTTAAACTTGTGCACTTAGATAAATTCCCTGTGTCTACTTTTATTTAATCCATGAAGAGTAAATAAGATAAATTGGCAATGCCTATCTTAATAGCTAAAAAACTAGTGGTTTTTACCATATACTGTTAATGCACCTGGCTTCGGATTGTGAGCAGAATGAGGGCAAGGTATCAGAGAAGCAAATTCAGCAAAGTCGATTCTTGGTAAGAGTTTAGCTCACAGTGAAACTGAAATGACTTTCCTGCACTGTGTTTTCACACAGGTAGCTCAGGTATGAAAGCTTCCCACTACTTCACAGTCAAGGCCTCAACATTGAAAGGTGAGCACTTAAGTGAGAATCAAAGAGCACACACACTCAATGACTACGAACACAGTAAGCTGTGTAAGCTGTTTATCACATATTTCTTTCCAAGTCTTGATTATTTACCATGTTTTTTTTTCATTTTTATTTATTTATTAATAAATATTATACTACAGCTAGAGAGCAAGAAAACAGAAATATTCACTAAAAACTGGAGAAAAAGTCATTGCAAAAATCTTTCCTATGGGAAGGAGATTGAAGATGTTGATTCAAACCAAATTTTGGGAACTATTAGCAGGTGATAACAATTACAAAACAGTTACACTCACAACACATCTCATAATGTACACTCACAATTTGTTGGAAGCCTATTCCTCCTCCTACTGCCCCATTTTGATCACTCATTTACTAACTAAATCAGCAGCACTTACTACCTCCAAGATTGACATTGGACTCTTCTCTGTAAGTGCTCATCGCTACAAGCTGGCATCTTGGCCTGACAAGATTTCATGTCCATGTATGCCACAGATCACAGCAAAAGAAATCAGGAGGATCAAGTTTTTAGAGACATCTTGTCCTACATAAGAAGAAAGAAGAGGAAGTTTTCCTTAGCAGAGGAAGGCATTTAATCTTAACTGTCTTAATTCTACCTACTGTCGTAACAGCATCAAAGTGAAGGCTCCACAACAGATGCTGTTCCATGTATTTCTGGTTGTGTGAGAGGAGGAAGAGAACAACAGAAGTGACAGGATGAGTACCCTGACTCAAGACCCTGCTAAAATCTCAGCAACAACACAGAAGCAGCACAGAATCACAGTGCACCACTTTTCCTGAACAGAACGATAAACTAAAGCCTGCAAAGCAAACAGGAGGCTGGGCACAAAGTTTTCAGAGCTAAATCTATGATGGCTGTAGATAACCTCTTACATTAGGCGGTAATTTTGCAATGGTTGTTTATCAGTAGTTTTCTTAAATGTGACAGAGTGAACAAGAAATTATTCCCTGTTTGCTTACGCAGAAATATTCTCCCTGAAGCATTTTTCCCTGGATTATGCTATATTTTATTGTTTCTAAACCCATCATTTATTTCTGTATGATTTGTATCTGCTAACTTTTACAAAACAATTCTTGAAACTACTGGCAAGCTACTCTAAAATACTGGAAATGTAATTTGCCCAGCAATATGTGGCTAACATTAATGCAAATATTATCCAGCTCAAGCCGATTACTATAGTTAAATAAATATGTATGAAAATAATGTTTAAATTTTCAGTGTTAAAAAAAAAAAAAAGAGGGGGACAACATGAGGAAAAGCAGTTTATGTAAGAAGATGGCTTCTTAATTCTGTCTTTCACTAAATTTATGCCTATCCACATTATAAAAATTCAAAAAAATTGATAATTTCTCTATGATTAAAGCCTTTTTTTTTTAACCTATTCAGGTAAAGGCATAAGGAAATATGATATGTAGATATTTAGAACCTTTTTTAAAGAAACAAATGCAACAAAAAATACACTGTTTTCTAAAAGTAACTCATTTCAATAATTTTTTTCTTCAATAAAGCAAAACTCCCTTCTTTTACGTTTTCCCTGCAGATAAAACATATGAAAACAAAGGGTGCAACAGCGAATCCTTCCCTTCAGACATAGTGAACTGTAATATTAGTAAAGCAGCAGAAGCTTCTTTTTGTGTCTGCTCTGATCGTCGGGATCTCGAGTGTGTAACAGACTGCCTGAAAGACTAAGATAGCCTTCCTTCCTCTATAGCCTACAAGTCTATGGCAAAGCACCACACCCTGAATAGGGCCAATTTTCCCTTACACATGCCCAAGCTCTCTTCAGACCACAAAGCCTTGCAGAGCAATGAAGGACGCAGAAGTTCACTCCGTGCCTCCGACTGCAAGAGAGTCCAGGCCCTCATTCCCTGCAGTACCTCTCCGTCCATCTCCTGAGGAGTGAGCGACAGGTGCTGGTATTTGCTAATCACTGTCCTCCCTCACCTGCTAGAGGGAAAAATGTGATGCAAGTAGGAGCACTTTGAAGCCACTAATGATGCTGCTGCAGTGTATTTAATGGCCAGCATGTTCGCTACGATGAAAGAGGAACCTCACATCAAGTACATTAAGGGATCAGAGGAATACATACTCATTACTCACTGCAATTTTACATCCCCAATTTTAAGACAAAATACTCACATTTTTCCCATAAAGCACAGCCACCCTATACTGCTATGGAAAATGAAGGGTCTTTTCTTCTTCTGTTTAATATTTTCTATTTTTGTATGTAGCCAAAGATTATTCCTTGTTTGTCTTTCGTTTATAGCTGTGTTTCCTCGGATGGAAAAGTGTCTCTCATCATTTGTACATCATCATGTAATTAAATCAAAAAAGCAGAATAAAGGGTCCAAAAATCGGAAAACCTGAAATCAGCAACGAAGTCATGACTTCCTTCACAGGTTGTATCTTCAAATTATTGCTTTTTCCCCAGTCTTATTCAGTAAAAGCAAAACAGAGAATACTGTAGAAGCCCCTGAAAGACAGCCCAAATTCAATCTCTAATACACAATCAAAGCTAAAGAGCTTGTATGTAAAATTCACTGCCAAATTGGGTTAGACCTCAGTAAAAAAGTAAGCACACCTAAAATGATCCATAACTCAATGATGTAATTAAAGAAAAAACTTAAAAACACAACAGATAATATATATAACAAACAGGAAACAAACAAACAAACAAACAAAAAAACCAACCATGCTTAAAGTAACCACTAGTTCTGAAGTAACACCAAAGGAAAGTGCAAATGTTGGGAAAAAGCTACATCAAATTTGATTCTTTGTCTAGCATATGAGGATCTTGTTATTTCAGAAATGTAATAATAGTACTTAATAGTATGTAAGAGATACAGAACTCTGTAATTAGTTACTTGTGTTATTAGAACTTTGAATTTGAAATAACTATAGGGGATTCATTCAGTAATTTTAATCCCATAATGGAGTTTATCAATATGAAGAACAAAACTGAAGGGTTCCAAATTAGAGCTAAATCTTTAGATCAGAGACTGTAACAGAAATGAATTGTGCATATTTTTAACAGAAACCAAATAATCTGAGAAAAGTCAGGTGGAATAAAATGCAGACTGTGGCCACGAGCCACAAAACAGACATAAGCAGTGTCCCTCCAGGACAATGAAACCCCAGCCAGAAAGTCCACAGCCCAACAGTAAAGGAACATTAGTGCACAGTTTGTTTTCTGGGAATATTCAGATCCCATTTTGCTGACTAGATTGTCAGTTATGATTAGTTACAATAATTACTGTTGTTGTAGTTTACAATGATGCACCATAAGGATGAAATGTGGTATTTTAGATTTTCAAAGAAAACAGTATTAGAGCATCCATACTATGTTAATTGAAAATATAATGGGCTACTAACCAGTACATCATCAGCACTGACATTTTACAACCACCACAAAAAATGTGACTTTCATCATCACTACTAAGGAAATTATAATACAAGTATGTCTTATACACAATAGAATTTATTGGAAAATGATGTTTATATGCCATTTATATACATATATCTTTACACATATACATACATACACCCCAAAATTACAAAAAGGAACAAGAAACTACATCACTTAAAATAAACTGAAAGTGCATGTCAAAGCATATTTGACTTTTTAAATATCCCGTATCAGATTTTTTTTTTTTTTTTTTTTTTTTTTACTGCTTTGATTTCTTACTTGTAAGAATTGCAAGGTTGAACAAAGTACATTGCATTTCCCCTAGAGCTGGCATAACCTGCTGGTTTTCTGACTTAATCACTAATAAATAATTTGAAAACACAAAGTCATTATGTCATTTCCAGACAATGAGCTTTTAAATGGTGCATGTTATGTCCTAGCCCTTTCAGTAAGGAAAAAAAAAAGTTCTGCTTTCTTTTTTTTTTCTCTAGAAACCAGATGGCTGGTAAGTGTTATTATGAGGATATGTAAATCTCAAAGCAATGAGCACCAAATCAAAACAAGAATTCATTCACATAGTCCCTTAACATGATTGTTGTTTTGCTGAACCAACTTGTGGAATAATACAACTCCAGCAAATTAGGCCACTAGATGCTTCAATGATGATGATGATTCAACAATCCAATCTCCACTCCCTTTTAAGAGTGAATAGGAAGACTGAAAATATTTTTCACCTATACTTTCAACCTTCCAAATATCTTGCTCTGCATGCCAAACTTAAATAAAGCAATCTTTTTCCATTGATTTGTCTTAGTATGCTCACTTGAAAAGTCCTACTAGCTCCACTACTGTTAGAAATTTTTTCTTGCAAAAAAAATTTCCAGTAAACAATTGCATTCATTAAACACTCCCACCCTCTCTGTTTAGGTTATCTATCTGATTCAGAATGACCCTACATGAGCATAGCAGCTAGACAAAATGACCTCCAGACGTCCTTTCCAAACTCAACCATTCTGCAGTTCTGTAATCATATCAGGAAATTTCTTATGTTTTCTTGTACTATCAAGAGCCAAATACAATAGACTACTCCGCAGTATTCTAGTACTTTCAGCCCAAGCATCAAAGGGACTTAAAGGTGAAAAAACAAAGTAGAATATTTTTTAATTCCTCCAGAACCATCAAACCAAGAAAGCATGTTCTGGCATGATTTTAAATACATGCAAGCCGCTAGTAGCACTGAGTCAGTAGTTCCAACAGATCCACAAATGTAATCAACACTGACTGTAGTTGGACCACGGAAGGTTTGACTGTACTTTAGACAAGCTTCTCACTCCATCTTCCCTTTAGTTTTACACGATAAGAACATTTATTGTCTGCTGGTGATCTACTTTAAGCATAGGAAAATTTTGTGGATACTCTTCATCTGTTCTTTGTACATGCACAAGCACATTTCT
Organism: Chrysolophus pictus; assembly: GCA_037305975.1. Taxonomy (NCBI): domain Eukaryota; kingdom Metazoa; phylum Chordata; class Aves; order Galliformes; family Phasianidae; genus Chrysolophus; species Chrysolophus pictus. The sequence goes on along the minus strand of CM074577.1, from coordinate 76,765,069 downwards.
AGACAAAGCTCAGCTTACATACACGTTGCAGCTTACATTAACTATGAATAAGGTTCTCATAACCTTTGCTCCTGAACACTGTATGGCTGCTGAAAGGCAAGGTTCAACTTACTTTTCTAACTGCAGTCAATATTCTTACAATAGAAAATATAGAACACTACTTAACTTTGAAATTTTAGCACAGTGCTTAGAGGTACAATATGTTTAGTTCACTAAAATACAATGCGGGATTTTGTTTAATGTCACACACTGTATACATAAAAGAATGCTCAAGTTAACTGAATTTGGTATCCCTAAATTCAATCTGAAGGAAGCCAGTTGTATCATGCCAGTGTTGAACTGGAAACATAGAACTGATCCCCTGATATTATGTTATTCTGTCACACTTTGTCCATTTTAGTTGTAAAGATTAAGAAAATGCTTTCACACAGTTTCCTTAAAAAAATATTACTTAATGTAAAAGAAGCAATTATAGCATTAAATGAAGTTTTCCTTTTCAGTTTCAATCCATTTCGCTTCTTTAAAATTTCTCAAAAAATACTTTTAATATATGAATGCATTTTTAAGATGTTTATACCTCCAAATACTAACAGCTTTTTGTCGGCACAATTTAAATTATTGCCTTAGTTAAGTATTCTTTGAACATAATCTCTCTTGAATACTACGGTCTAACACATAGAATTATGCTTCTCAAATATTACACTCATCAATACTTAGATTACTCTTTTTTATTCCATATATTTTCTCATACCAAAAGGAGCAGAACTGATCACAGAACAATTTTTTTTCATGTGATTTCTGCTACACTCTGGTTACAGAAGCAGGAGACAGCAAACATTACATGCAACTGTCACATCACAGAGAGCTCTGGAAAAGGAAAGGGGAACCATCACACTTGGAGTAGAACAAGCATCCAGGTCTAAAGGAGATCCATTACAGTCAAAACAGACAACCAAGTTGTATTATTAAACACTGTTGATTTCAAGACTGCTTTTAGAAGAAAAGAAGGAGTCTAAAATCAAAGTATAAAATGTATTAGAAATATCGATAATACTGATCAGCAATTGTTAGTAATACAGAAAGAAATAGTAAAAATGGCTGGTAACTGCTTTTCACAAGTAGTATACTGTAACTGTCATGCCATACAGTAACAGAAATTCTTTTGGAAATAATGAGATTTTCAAGATGCACATTTTTTCTAAAAGAGACGAAGCTACTAAAAATACAAGTGTGAAACAGAATAGTCTGCAATAATATCATCCATTACAATATCTTGTTACTTCTGTGCACGAGAACCAAGGAGTGGACCTGTGGTCTTATCTTTCTTTGCGTGTGGCAAAGAAATAGAAAATATTGAAAGATTTGTCAGTTAAGAAAAACCAGACCATGGACTTGAAGTCAGAAGGAGATGGTCATGTTTACTGGCTAGTAATTTTGTCATATGTTCCTCTTCCCTTCTGCTCTTCGTCTGTCATCATTGCCATTCAACTGCCATCAAATACATCAGTTCAATATATTTCAGTTATAAGCATTTTGCAGTGGCTTCATATACCATCACTGTCCAATGATATTACTGTACTAATACTTTTAGACAAAGGATTGTCATCATGTCAACACCACCATTTAATTACTAGTTATTTAGCACAAGGCTGTTGGATTTTTTTTTGCCATGTACCATTTTGAGAGTTTGCTAAACATCTCAAAAAAAAGAAAAACTCAAAAGAGGATTTTTTTCCTTCATCAATATCCAGGCTTGCAATATCCTTAAAGGGTTATTCTTTTGCCAGTTAATATCTTCAGATGTCCTTCCTGTTTTCTCTGGCAAACAATATAAAATTTCAGGGACAAGTACAATACACAACATATTTGTGCCTTCACCAACACAGGTAATACCAGATGAAGGAATCTGTTTATTTTATTGACTTAAAAAAGAAAACAAGAGGGCGAGTGGGAAAGACTGTGATCTTTTGGATCAGTCTTCAAAAAAAATGTGTGCTTTTTTTCTTGTCATCAGATCTTGTCATGGTATTCTCTTCCTCACGTACACAACTGTTTTGCAGAATTCCATCACAAAATTCACAAGCCTTTGAGCCTGCAAACTAAGAACTTTTCAAATCTCATGCTTTGTGGGGCATAGTCAAATGTCAAATAAACATAAATCAGCTCTCTGGAGCTGATTTAAGCTCCAGAGACAAAAACAAGAAGAAGTGAAAGAGCAGATCACTGCTAATCACTGCTATGAAAAGAGAACTTAGGTCTAGACCACACATATTCAAGAGACTTTATAGCATCAAGAACATCATTGGTTAGAAGTAAAAACATAGTAAAACAAAATTACTTATAGAATAAAACAAAATTACTTTTAGAATAAGTTGATACAGAAAAACTTCTTGAGGGTAAAGATTTTAATTTGAAGATGGGCAATAAGAACCTCTCATTATTAAATAAAAGTGATGTAACAAAAATCAAAGATAAGTAGAAATGAAAAGGTAAAATCAGTGCACACCTACACTGGTGTTTGTACTTAGTTTAGCTATGCCTATGGGGATGCAGTCTATGATGTGGACAGTCCTTGTGGAGCAGCAAAGGAACAGTTGGTTTTTTTCCCCACTTTGCAGTTATTCTCTACAGGATCTTTCGTATTAAAAAAATAAGCAAATTAAATATAAAATATGTCCTATGTCATATAATGATATTTCTTTATGTTGTATTACATTTTGAGGGTTATTTTATTACTTTATAGTCATAATTAGTATTACTCAAGAGAAAGGCCTAAGCTGATATTAAATATTGTACTGAACGTTTATACATTTTCAGTCTCATAAGCTCTCCTTATGAATTGGGAATCATTTAAATAACTGGAGATACTAAAGCAAGCTGCAAAATACATATCACAGTACTATCACCTCAAATTCATCACAAAGGTGAAATGGAGAATATTATTTGCAGCAAACAGAAGCATGGCTTTTAGCCACTAAGTTTTATTGCTGATGGTTCAAAGAAAGACCTGGATTCTTTGGGACCACAGGATTAAAAACCAAAACCAAAGTAATAAAGAAGAATAAAACCCACACCCTCCACGAAGCTCAAGTCTTTCATCTTCAATTGAACCTGATATAGATTACCTTACAAACAGGAACTTGGACTCCTGGATGATACAGCATTTTCCCTAACAGAAATCTACCAGCACAGCTTTAGCCAAATGTCTATTCCCATCCTTTGCTGGCTTTTCTGCTCTGCACCACTACAAGTGCTTATCTTTGGTGGTGCGCACACATATGACGACAGATCTAGTGAAAAGTCAACTTAATTTGAGATTTCACAAGGTAAAAAGAAGTGTCTTCAATGAAAAAAAAGTGCAAAATGTACACATTTATTATGTTGATGTATATTCTATTTAATTTACTTATATACACTTATTACATAACCAACATGCTAACAAATGACAATCGAGATTATGAAAGAAGTTGAATTCAGACAAGAAAGAGCAAGACCATACTGTGCTACAGTATAGCTACTGCAGCTACTTCCAAGGAAATCTGACTTTCAGTATAGTTGTTTTCAGATTTGAACAGATCAGAATAGATTAGAATTCATAATCCACCAAATATGATCATAAACCTGCTCACAAAGGCCAATGCATTTCATTCCCATGTTTTTTATTTCATTTTTTTTCCTTAACATAATTAATATTATTAAGCACAGACTTTTTAATAAACTCAGAAGATTCAACTACTATCTAATTTCTATTCAAATTACTGCTCAGTGCCAGTCATTCTGAACATATCTCTGTCTTGATTCTCAAATGATATAAAATGCACTTTTCAATCTGCTTTTATAATTAGACTTCACTGGGATTGGACTTTCAATGGGAAGCTCTCGTCTTTAATCTGTAATCTACAGAAACAATGAAGTAGCTATCAAAAAAGATTCATAAGCACAAAACTCAGTACCTGATATTACAATACTCTCCTACACAACATCCATAGTTACTACTAACCTAAACAAAACTGTTTTTATTTTATTTTTAATCATCAACCAAATGTCTATTTTTAAATACTGTAATTTGAAATTACTTTCCTTAATTTGATTTGCTATAACATAAATCTTCCACTAGATATTGCAGTTTCAAGCCTGTTTTCACTTCTGTGAAAAACATACAGAAAATTCTACCTGTGGACCTGTGTTGGTCATTACCTAAATATCTAACACACTTCATTACTTCCTCATTCAAACAGCTGCAGTTTGTATTTCAAGACTGAAGCTTGTATACACAGTACAGACATTCATCTAAATTCAAATCTAAGCTGTAAGCCAAGTTTATGTCTTTAAGGCTCCATTTTAAAGTATAGGTCTCACTTCTGGGAATCTGATGTGTTATTGAAGTGGTAACTAGTGATGCTAGGATTTCACTTTTAAATAGCATTTTTCCTTATTTGCATTATTACATAATTCTTTGCAGCTGCAGTAATTCAGAAATGTATTCCTGTTTTACTACAGGAAAACATTTATCTACATTATTTTTCACTGAAATTCTACCTAATCTTAAATACATATTCTTATATATTCTGCATTAGTTCTTCATCTGTAGTAGCAGTAAGAAATAAGGTTTCTCGTAAAGGGACACCGGAGGAGTCTATTCTTTGCTATCACACGTATTATTTTTTTTCAAGACTACAGAATTGTAAAGACAATGAAAAGACAAGATATGAGTTCTCACTTGTATCCTCAGAAAATCACTGAATATTGTATATTTACTATTTATTGCAATAGACTTCAGTGTATGATTTCAGGAGTCAGAACACCTACTCTAAATTCTGAAATGTTCACTGAAATACTTCCATCGTAATTTCCCTTCCTTGAAATGTAATCATTCCCTACAGTAAGCTAACTAACTAGTCCCACAGAAGCATACCACATGCTACAGTTTTGAAAAATCAGCTGCATCTTACAGATCAGTTCTACATGACCTTACAAAGCTGAAGGAGAATTCTTGGTGTAGTTTTTAAGTATGATTGATACAAAGCTCATAGGATTTAATACTAAGGTCTTGAGAGACATAGAAAGGCAGCGTTCTCAGAGCTACTCTTACGCAGAAGAGCTGTGGCTGTGCTCTTTGGATTACTGCAATTCTATCTGTTTATCTTTAAGCGCAAGATGGATGTACAATTTGATGACAAGACATTAGAAAGCATCATGAAGACATTACTACTGAGTGTGCTCCAGTGGGTACAACATACACTACTGAGATACTACAAATATGATTTAAGGATAAGATATTGCCAAGGGAAATCATTTACTGAAGGCAGATAAACAAAGCATGAAGTGTAAAACCAGATATAAGACAGTTAGCTCTGCAGAAGAGCAGAAAGTCTAGTGATGTAAAACAATGCCTCAGTTTCAGTGATCACATTTCAAAAAAGTAAAAAATGACACAAGGGTGACCAAATTTTAACCAAGACTGGAAGTGTCACGGGATACCGGGGGCCTGCATGTTGATGAAGGACAGACAGATTTCTCTAAGAACTACACTCAAGACTCAAAACACGCAAAGGACAGTGTGGGGAACCTGACTTAAGCCTCATGACACCTCCACAGAGCGCAAAGTGTTGTTGTGCTACTTCCCAGTACCCCTGGCTTTCTCCAACCTAACTTTGATAAATAACTGATCATCATCTGAAGAAGACAAGTCTCCCTGCAGTCTGGAAGTTGGGAGGGGAACTAAAATATTTGACAGAGGTACTCGGAGTAACCTGCTGAGATGGACACCCACATTTGTAAAACTCTGACACCTATACCTGGCATCTGCAGTGAACAGTCTAAATTTTCTTCAGTCTTTACATGGAACTATCTACTGATAATACTTGCATCACATTGTAAATGCTGCAAATGATTTAAAACAATTAAAAGAACGAGGTCTCAATCTGTAGGAAACTTGGCAGGCACAGAACATATTGAAAGGCTTCATAGAACGAACACTTCTGGAGCAATATCTGTGCTTGTAACCTTTCTGCAAACAACTCATTTGCTAGCTAAGTGATGTTTCACTTCAGAAAGATTCCTTACCACTTACACAGTCACACAGCAAGTTTTGATCAAATAACGTACTTTGACACTGGATGACATATTAGAGAAATCCAAAGAGTTACTCTTACTTTCCAGCTTCAGCTACAAAATATTTCATAATAGGAACAAAGCACACTAAAAGCTATAAACTATAATGAAGTTAGAAAAATGGACATTATGCAACTATATGCTCATTCATCAATTTCAGAAATAATAAGTAGAGTGTATTCATGGCTGGATGGTTATTCCCGAAGTTTTAAAGTGTCCACTGAATTACGTATCTGACTTATCCTGTAAACACTCATATTTAGTACAATCAGATGTAAGTATTTCCAATGACTTCAGATGCTCTTGATAGGTTTTTTGTTTACATCACAGCAAGAAAAAAATCAGGCTGACCATCAGGAAAGATATCAACTAATAATAAGATCACGTCAAAATGAAGCACATATTCCTGGCTGATTATTCAGCAATCCTGGGATCAGCAAGTTTCACTTCTTCAAAGTGTTGTTCAACACAGTTTACCTGATGTGAAGATACAATTGTTTTTACCATTTTTCTTCAGCTAAGAATAAAGGCAGGTTTGTCATAATCACTGTCTCACCATTAATATTACAGCTCTTCATTCTCTCTCCTCACACAACAGAGCAGTTTTCAAATATCCTAGAGAAAATTATAATTCATTCATGAAAGTGAAAAACAGAACAAACATCTTGGGAACTGGACAGAGCTTTCAAGTCTGGTGTGTAAATGGCATTTTGGCCTCTGTGACAGGACAGCAATCACTACTTCGGACTACAAGCATTTGTCCCTTGTCTCTACTCAGCTTCACGATTAGTCCCACAGCTGCTTGTTAAATTCTAAAAGTGAAGGGCCGTAATCTGCAATAAAGCCTGTCTACAAATGCTGTCAGAGAAAGCAGTCAGGTATTAGCGCTCCAGGTCATTTGTGTCTGATAGGCAAGCCCTGCAACATCAACCTATGGAAATGTACTGCCTGTCACAAAGTACTTGCTAATCAACTAAATTACAATTAAGCCAGGAACGGAAGCTGTAGCTGCTCCAAATTCCAACCTCTGGTCTTTTTCTGAAGCTTTGCTTTAAGAAAAACTGTGATAAAACTTCCATAGTATCACTACATAAAACTACGGAAACAGATTATCCAGCTTACAATTACGGTTCATTTCATTGATTTTCATCATAAAGCAGTAATTTTAGTATCTCGTAGTCTGATAAGCTGATATTTAACTATTATTCTGTTATCTGCAGATTACAGTTTTTATCACCAGATAGCAAAATATATAGTATATATTAAGGAAAACAGGTTTTGAATTTATTTTTAAAATAAACAAACTGTATGCCTCAATTTTGAACTTAATAGACAGGCATAGAAACAGTGGGAGAAGACTTCCCTGCCTGTCTGCAAATTTATGTACAGAGCACAAGGCAGAATTGTCATCCACTGCAAGTCTCATCACAGAGCAGAAAAACATCTCATTAATAAAACATTGTGGTGCCAAAACCTCACTTTTTCTAGTCTTCGCCAATAAAAATACTACTTACTGGAGATAATTATCCTCCCCAAAAATGACCGCATGCAAATCTACCCAGTTCCCATTTTCTAGGTACATTGTTTTATTCTGCTTTGTTGTGGCTTTATTTTGTTTTGTTTTGTTTGTTTTGTCTGAAAACTTATAAATCTTCTATACACAGATCAAAACGTAGTAGATGTAACCTAAGCGTTTAAACTGAGAGTTTAAAACATACAAGGAGACTGTAAAGCAATGTTTTCTTTACATCTCCTTTAATTTTAAAATAAAAATCCAGATTTTCAACTGGAAATACTATGGAATACCCCTACCTTTAATATGAGGAATTAACTAGTCCATTTCCTTTGGATCATGTGGTTTAACCTTGCTTTAAAAGAGAATATGCTGATGTTGCTGAGAATCCCAAACAGGAGATTCCAGTCACCAAACATATTCTTTCACACAATGTTTAAGCAATATTATTTTTCATCTAATAAGTAATCTGTATGCAACTTCCAGCCCAAACTTTGTTCTCAGTCCTCCACTTTAAAGATGAAGGTAACTCTCTTCCACAGATGATTCAAAATACACAGCATATTTTATCCTAATGAAACTTATCAACTTTATATAAAACAAAATACACCATAATGTAAAATTGAGAATAAAATATGATTCCTGTACAACAGCAGATCTTTCTAACCATAAAATATAGAGAAAGAAAAATTCTGAATGGGAGTGACACGTGAAAGAGAAGGTAGAAACTATTTAGGATTCAGATAAGATCAAACTACTGGAGTTACTACTTGCCCGTCCGATCAAAAAGTAGTCTGGCTCACTTCAAAAATGTATTTGATTATGACCTTAATTCTCCTTTTTTAAAAGATGTGCCATTAACACAGAATATGCAATAATCTGCAGAATAACCATCTTACAATACATTTTTGGCTTTAGTATTTTTGGTTAAATTTCGAGTACTCTACAGAAAAATAAAGAGAAGAGTCTGCAAATGTAAATTTGTGAAAGCTTCTACAGTCGTGCTTGGCTGTTAGCTTGGCTGTTAGAAGAAAAGCAAGTACATTCATAAACAGGTTAGTAAATTTGGATTTACTGCTGAAAATCAGCTTAGATCACTAGCAATCTGCGAAGATGGAATCTAAATAAAAACTACAACTATTCTACTAAACACAGACCGGGGAGAGCTGGTCCAAGAACACTAGATCTACAGTCATTGACATTGCTGAACTGCAATTGCACTTCCTGGCTGTTTTGATCACTCCAAAGAGGTCTCCTTAGGACAAAACTCATTCAACGATAAGAAACATGGTCTCAAGCTAGTTAGTTCTTTAGGACTTCAGGTTCACAGGTAGGCCCCTGACTTTTAAACCAATTACACCTAGCTGCTGAGATATGCAAGTCCTAACCAGTGGTGTTAAAGGCATCTGTCAGTGTCTGGACAGAAAGTCAAATTCAAGCACAAAAATGCAGATCAAAAAGGAAAACCAGGGCGACTGTGGCACTTCCACAGCATTTGGGCTCTCACATTGAAAATAATGATCCTCAACATTTCTGCCAAGCATTCTGAACTCCTTAAAATTGTAGTAACATTAGTCTATTCCCTATTTTTTTTTCTTTTGCGCATTCTGAGGACTGCCTCCATCTTGACATGGATGAATAGGTAATCTCTTATGACTAAGAATTACGACTTCTTAGCCAAATATTCCACCAGAGAAATAGCCTGACCTGAGTATACCTAGTGCAAGTGACAGCAAATCTCAGAAAAATACAGTTGTCATAGCCAGAACCACAAGATAAAAACATTTTGCCCAACACATTTTCATTTTGCCCAATTATGAAATGGTACATTGGGATGAATACTACTGCCAAAGTAAGAGAGAAATGAAATGTATGACCACCTAAGACTAAAACAAACATCTCTTGTGTCTCACACTGTCCTATAAAGTAGGGCACAAGATTTAGTACAGAGGCGTCTGTATCATCTAGCAGTTGAATACGTTCCTGCAGGAAAAAGTCTGCAGGTTTGTACCTTTCAGGAGGAGAAAGGGATTTCTGTGTTTTAAGTGTAATTGCTGTTAGCTATTTATGCTTGCTTATTCACCAATTACCTAATTAATCATCTGGGTGACTATTTAAGCCAACTCAGCGTGTAAATTCTTATGTGATATTGACACACACTGTACTACATACTATATAGCCCTATCTTGTGTTGATTGTTGTGAAATGCATTCCAAACAGTAGAATTCTCTGCAGCCACTGGGGAGCCCAAATTTCAGAAAAACAATAAATGGATATTTTAATGCTCTTTGTGGCTACTAATATCATAGGATGTCTACCTTCCATTCTTTTAAGGATACGTTTAAAAATAACAGAGACACCATGAATCCCTTTCTGATTTATTTTAAAGCCTTCGGGTACATGACCTTGAGTACAAGCAAGAGTTGATCTTCCATTGAGTTCTGATGGATATTACAATTTAAGCACTACTCACCTCTTTGGAACTTTGTCACTGCACAGAATGGCTGCTGAGGGAAACGCACGGAAGTACTGAGACCTTTTCTTCCTAAAATGCGTTTAATTTCACTTCTTTTAAACACATCAACATCTTTCTACAATTTACAAGGTGTGTATATATTCAATTTCCTTTGAATTTTTTTCCCATTTAAAAATTTTGAGGACTTTGTTTTATATTTTGTATTCATTTTATCAATTTGATTTTATTTTCTTATGTAGAGCCTCAAGGTTTTTGACAGTAATGAAAGGTGCAACATAAATAAAATAAATTCCTTTTTGCACTTGCATTCAAAAAAGAAAAGATCAAGAGTACTACTCCTTTGAAATTGGATATTCTGCACTCAGTATAACTCTTCCTTTAGAATGTATATATATACATATTGCATTATATTTCTGTATGTTATGTTAATGTGATTTAAATATGTATATTTCCAAAAAGCCTAGAAGAGCTTTCATACGCCTTTTAACATCTGTGGAGAGACAACATGAATATCTTTACTAGACACTAAAATAAACAAAGAGAAACACTGCACTACAATAGCAATAAACCAAAAATATTTTAGAATATTAAAAGCATTACCATTTCACAATTTATATTCAGCTCTTTTCAGAGATTACATTTCAGTTTTGTGTAGTAATGTTTTCTCATTTATATCCAAGTATTACAAAAAGGTATAAATAATTTTAAAGTGGGGAAGGTTCATGATAGTTTTTAGAAATTATATGTAGAGTTACGTATTACCAGTACCCAATTATCCTTATTTCAGTTCTAAAATATATGCTCAACTATTACATAAAAGATGAATTCATATTGCTTCGTTACAAGCATCTAAAGGTCAGCTGTCTAATATAACCCGCTTTCTTTTGGATACTACCAATTAATTTTTTTTTAACAACTACATTATAGGGGCAGAGTTCAGATCTCAGGAAGTGCCCAACACCACTACTGTTAAGGAAAGCTTAGACAACTGGCTAATTCTGTACTTTTTAAATGGTTAACATTAGGTAAGACCACTTGCTTCCCTAAAAAGCCTTACTAACTTGGTGATGTGAAACTGCTCTTCAGACATTCAGAATACTCATTCAGAGAGCTTTGAAGAAAATGACCAAAGCACATGCAGGTATATACTCTATAGGAGCATCTTTTCTCTCCCTTGGGCAAAAATACTGTAATAACTATAGTAATAAAGTTACTTTGAGTTACATTTTTAGTTACAGCTTAGGAATGACATTTGAGAAGCAGTACCAACTGTCTATAGAACTGAAGAAAATGAACAGCAGTTTCCCCCAACAATTCTCCTGTCTTTCCAATATGTTATACTGCATTTCCTTCAGCTACATGCAGACTGCACCACTTCCTTAAGGAGGTTCTTTTTGTCCCTTTTCTTGTGTCAGTTCCCCATTCTTCATGCATACACAAAAATTTTCTGATTGCTTTTGTGCATTCATAGAAATTTCTAAAGAAAACCAAGACTAAGGTGAAATGGCTGAATTTACACAGAAGAGATAACTATTACTACAAAATCTTTCCAATCATTCCTCAGCTTTCTGGATTCTCACAAATTCATTAAATGGTTACTGCAAATCAAACCTGCACATTTATCAACGCTTAAGATAAACTATATTTGTTTTTGTGAAATAGGATTTTAAGGATAATAAATATTGAGTCCCCGTGCCAGAAAATAATTTTAACTACTAAACAGTATTAGTTATTAGAATTTATAAAAATATTACACCTAAGGTAATACCACATTTAACGTTTCTTCCAGACACCTTCTCCTGTCTACACTTCGGATTTCTGCTCATAAATTAAGCACAAAAATCACGTAATCATTTGTTATGCATCTTACTCCTTATTGCTATAAATCATTTATTAAATTGTCCTATTTATTGGCTTACTAATTACTGCTTGTCTGAATTCCATTAGCACCCTTTCCTCCTCCCACTCTAAAGTAGAGAAGTCATTCTTCCAAACAGTTTGTGCCATAAATTTAAAATGCAACATGAAGCCCGTTTAACAAAAGGTAAGAAGTTATTTTACAAGTAATTATTTCAGTATTTTTTCTCATCATTTTTCTTTAATTATGTAAGAATACATGACCCTCATAATGAAACACAGGAAGGACAGATACATCACCAAAGCCTTAAAACTTCAGACACAAAAGTGACAGTTGGAAGTAAAGCAGTAGAAATATGAAACACTGCATTAAAGAGTAGTTGAGCTCACATTTATGTGAAAGAAAAATTGAAATATTATGTCCCTTGATTTGAGAATATTCTCAGATTTACAAGACTGTAATTGCAAATCACTTTCAAACTAGCCAAAACATTTTTAAAATGAGAAACTTGCACTGCAGAGAAGTGTAGGCAATCATACTACAATCATAATGCTAAAATGTCATCACATAATGACATTTCAGTGGCACATCAATGCAATTTTTATACCTTTGAGTAAAAATTAAGTATCTAAAATAAATTATCTTCAACTTCCTGCAGTCAAAGCAGTAAAAGATTTTATTGTCTTGTTTATATCTCTGCAAATTATCATGATTTCCCTGCACATCAAAGCAAATAGAATGAATTTCACTAATGAAGTGATCGGGAACACTTCAACTCAAATTATGTCCACACTATTAAAGGACCAAGTATGTATTTCAAATATATGCTTCTTGAGACTCTGACTGATTCCCCTATAGTGTTAGATTCGTTTATGTTATCCAGTTACTAAAAAGTAATCAAATGTAGCATGAATACATTATTATACTGCTAGAATGACTTAATCACATTTTCTATACAGTCGAACATGATAAGGCAATGGAATTTTATTTAAATTTTAGAAGAAATAAATAAAAGACAATTAGTATGGTAATGGTGTCTAATGGTGTCCTATCTTTCTACAGGAAATATTTAAAGGATATAATTTCTCCCACAACTCTGAGCCTGAACCTGTATTCTTCACTCATGAATAAATAATTCAGAATATCTTTAAGAAAAGTATCCACAAAAGTTTTTTTCTGTAAGTTTATACATATGTAAAGAGGCTCTAAGGCACGTAAGAAAAAAATACTGCAGCTGTATCTCTTACAAAACTCTCCTTCAAGACTGATAACATTCAGCCTTTTGCAGTACTAGTATAAACAATGAGCAACCAATATATTTGCTATACCAATCACATCTCACTACCTACTCCTTTAAACAAAGCAGAGCATATTTCTTAAGTATCACAAAGTGATTTCATCCTAAAACAGCTGTCTAGCTGTGTAGTATTATTATCTCCTTATGCCAACACCAGCAGGCTGCATTCCCAGATGAGGCTATACCACCCTTCTGCTTGTTGTTATAGTCACCCTGCCTTCCTTGTTGGATTAGCAAAAGTATTTGCACAGCCATCAGGAGAACTACATAAAGAAATTGATTTAAATTAAAACTGAACTACAAAGAGTGGAGAACAAAAGTGGCCTTCACTTGGACCAGTTCTTTCCCCCAGTTCACTTTACGGACAGAAACGTTTGTGCTGCACATGGAATGACAGTCAAAAGAGAGATGATCACTTTCTTTATCAGTAGCATGTCAGTTTAAAGTAACCACTGAAGTAGAATGCAAAGTTGAAAGAACGAACGCCTCCCCAAATAATTTTTTCCATTCCTATAGAGGAACCTAAACAATTACCTTATCTCGACTGCCAAACAATTCGATAGCTAAAGACTTCCACACAAGTGTCCCTTGATCATCTACCTATTTAACTGAATATGACATGAATATTCCGTGTACAAGCATGTTTTTTTGAATATATTTCCACCATATTTTTTTATTTTTAAACGTGACTAATAGTAGTATCTTCATTTTTCCTTTTTTTTTCCAATTAAAACAAACAGACTTAAAAAAAACCACACACAAATATGTGAATTTCAATAACAAATTACTTTCTCATTTCCTTCTTCCTTTAAACGATGTCATGAAGAAATTTTAAAGGGCAACGTGTTGCAGTTATAGAAAGCAGCTAGAACTGTTGATAATCATTTAAATACCTTATATTAAATGTTTTCTAAAAATGCATATTTGGTTAACTGAGTACAAACAGGAAGTTTAGCTAACATTAGCATGGTTTAAAAAGTTAAGCAAGAGAATTGCTCCAAGCAGGACTTGTCTGAACCTTAAACTTTTTAAAAAATCAGCTTGAGAACGATGTCTGAGAAACGCTTTTATGTTCTTTAAGGACTAGCTTAATGGCTCTCAACTTCACCAAAATTGTTCTATCATGTTTTTAATCCATAAGCATTTCTCAATCAATTTATTAATATAAGATAAAATCTAGAACTTTTAACTAGGATCATTTAATTCAACGACTGCTACACAGAATAGTTCATTGCATTTGAATATCCTAATACTAATATAAGATTGGGAAGATTTTATACATACACTAATTTTATTTCCAAGACTTAACGTGTTCAGAATATTCACTTTGTAATATACAGGTTGCATTAGTGGTCTTTCACAGTGAATGAAAACTGGCTGGACCACTAGGTTTAAGGGGGAACTGTTACTAGTATCAAATTCCGTCAGAGTCCGTTTATTAGAAGTATCCCATAGAAGTCAGTATGTCTCAATGTTTTCATCAATGCTTTGAACAACAGGACAGAATGCAAACTTGCAAATGGTATCAAATTGGTAGGTGCTGTTGAGACATGCTTCAGGGCAACCTGAAGAAGTGGGTTTTCAAGAAACATCATGAAGTTGGTAAGGCAAAAATGAAAGTCTGCATTTGAACAAATAAATCTCATCCACCAGTAAAAGCTGGGGACAATTTACTAAAAAAAACAGCTTTGCTAAAAAGTATTCAGAGTTCTTTCTGGACAAGGACAGCATTTAACTTCAGCGCACCACTGCAACCATGAAGGCCAGACATACCCTAGGATGTGAGCAAGAGCCTAGCCAGTAGGCTAAAGGAAGTGGTTATTCTATCCTGTTAATAATGACAATAATGCATCTGAAGTACTATGTCCAGTCTGGGGCTCCGCAGCACAAGTGTGACACACACATAACGAAGTGAGTTTTACATAGACCCACAAGATTGCCAGGAAGACAGAGCAAAGAAACGTCAAGCAACCAGGAACGTTCAATTGTAGAATGAGTTTTTTTCCTAAAGTCTTCAAGTATCAAACTGAGTAGTATAAGAGGAGACAAAGCCACATTTCTCAGTAAAGTTCCTAACAGAATAAAACAGGAGGCAATGGACACAGAAAAGAAAATTTTGTTTAAATACGAGAGAAAAACTGACAGTGAAAAGCAGTCAATCTGCAGAACTGGGAACCTGACCGAAATTGGTTCTGATTTGAGCAGGAAGGGGAACTACATGACCTGTGAAGGTTCCTTCAAACATAAAACATTCTATGATTGTATGTTTTATTCTCAGTTCAAAAGTAATTGTGAAAAATAATCAACTTGACCAGATATGAGTTACACTTCACACATAAGTGTATTTCAGGTACAGTAAAAGGATTCTGTTGGGTTTTTTTTCTTAACATCATGGCCCTGTTTCATACTGCTTTAAGTCATCATTGCCCACTGAAGCAACTGGGGCCACTGTAAACTAACAGCTGATTAGATCTCAAACTTCAGAAAAGTATTGGAACCTTTGTTTTATATGCAGGTTTTTTGTTTGTTTCTACTGCATGCATTCTGCCATCAAGTTAAAAGTATAATTAATGTGTAATTTCTTCCACTGCCTGAATTTGTTTAAACAGGACAGATTTAAAATCTAGAAGTACATTTCAGTTCTCTGCTTAAAATCAACACAGACAATGAGGAAACATCTGGAGAAACAGATACATCTCCTGTCCTTAAGAACTTACCACAAACCCATTCCATTATATGCACATGGATGTTTAAACATCATACATGGCACTTTTTTTCGCTTAAAATATAATGTTAAATCAGCAAAGGAACTTCATCATTTCTTCATTAATTGTAAAGGCATGCCGAAACTTTGCTAACATGTAAGTATCATGGCAAACATACTTGGTTTCATCTTTGCATTATTTCATATTTTAATGGGACTGGGAAATTAGTAAGAGAAACAGGAGGAAAATACTATTAACACCCACAGAGCTGCTCAGCTGCTTTGCTTTCCTTTACCACAACTTCAGAAGATGGAAAGGGCAAGATTAATGCTCAGAGTATGGATATCATTTTAAAGCTATTCAAATACGAAGAAGCTAAATGATCATACCTCAGCTGTACACGCCTATTGCAACTCATGTTTCTCTTACCAAATAAACCGGGTTTAAAACAGAGCAGACTGCAGTTTTGATAACATCTGCTACAACAAATAACAAAAAAAAAAAAAAAAAGTGTGAAGTCTGATGAATGTTTAAACAGAACATTTTTTATGGATCAGCTAAATCTTTTCTGCTTTTTAATTAAAAGTAAAGAAAATGGAACTTAATTATCCTGTAAAGATTAGCTTGTGGGCATCTTCCTGTAAATTACTTCTAATTGAAAGCAAATTGTCAAGTGACATTCAAAGTACTGTCCTTTAAAACACAGCTGTTCCATTGCTGATTTCAGTACATTACACTGCTTCCTTGTTACAGTAAGGCATATTTGAATATTTAAACAATTTGACTGGTTTTGTATGGATTTCCATTTCACGTATCTTGATCACATTCCCTCCTCCAAAAAATTATAAGAAATATTAGCTACTTTATTGAATCAATTAATTTTTCTTTGCCTTTCATTCTGAAGTTTATCCACCACTGATGAGTACACAGCATGGGTAACCAACCAGTGCCAGCTGGTAGCCTGCTACCTAACCTGCCAGAAGCCAAGTTAATAGCAAAAGCACTGTAAATACTAGGGGAAAAAAAATCCAGCAGTCTTACAGTATCAACTACAAAATGAAAATTTTCTCTGTGTCTTACATTTTAAACTTTACCTCTTTCAATTTTTATAAATTCTTGAGAAAATATTTGATATATTTTCAAAGTAGATCATCAATTCTTATAGATCAAGATAAAACCATAAAACACTAATATGAGTTTATCAAAACTATCAAATATATTTAATAAAGCACTTAAATGTAGCTTATCATTTCAGTTGGATCCGCAACCTCAACCCAAAAATCTGTTACTGTCTTTTATTAAATCTTCCTTGAGACTGCAAGATTTCATTTGGAAGGATTAGATTTCAGCTTTCTCCTTGCACATGTGCTTATCTTTTCCACAAAAAAAAAAACAGTCATTTTATCCTACAACTATAAACAAAGCCATGGAGAAACAGAGATGAAATTGACATTTTTATAAAAAAAATAGTAACGTTTGGCATTTCTAGTGTGATCCTCCCACCTCTACAAACTTTATTCCCTCCAAAATTCTGAATTTACACACTTTTCTGTAGAAGTGAAGATAGATTATTAAAACTTTAACATGAAAAACATACTGCTTTTACAGGACTGGGCTGAAAAGTATGTCTACACTGGAAGAGAAGTGGCTTAAAGTGCTTTGGACACTTTTGTTTTAGACAGCAACAAATATGACTTGCATATTAAAGCTGTGATAGAGGACCAGTTTTTCCAATAAAACGCAGGTCTTCAGTCCCTAAATGTAAGGGAGGATGAGCCAGAAGGGACTTCTCAAGGTATTAAGTTGTTCTCAGAACCAGCTGCAATGACAGCTTACTCATTTAGTAGTGAAATGGTGGTACCACAGGGAATCTATTGCCATCTCCTTCTTGTGAACTGCTCTTCTCTTTTCTTCAGAATATCTCATGGCTTTCAGCCAAATTAAGAATTGTGTGTGCTTTAAATTACGCACACCAGAAAGGTATGCACTGGTTTGCCAGATTAGAAAGGTGTACATAAACACACACAATATCAACACTGCATTTGGGGTAACTTTAGTAAAGCTGTAAATATTAATCAAAAATTAACAGTAAGAAAACGTGAGAAGTGCAATTTTAATTAGATGCTTAATTTTAGTTTCTTTAGCTCCCTGTCATGGTCATCGTGTATCTGAGCAACTCAATTGTTTAAAAAAAAAAAAAAAGAAAAAAAAAAAGGTAAAAAACCACACTGACTAATCTGGGTTGTATCTTGGCTTACACGCTCCCCAGATATAAAGTGGTGAATTTCCTTCCTTAACATCATAAGCAGAGATTATATAGGAAGGGAAGACATCTTGAATTGCATTCTAAAGGTAATGAGATAAATGGTTACTCATATTTATTTTGGAAATAAAATAACAGGAAAATTATATTATATCCTGCAATAAATAAGCTCAAGCCCCTAAAACGCAACATCTATTCCATTACTAAAAGTAGTGGTTTTCAATCACATCTGCAGATTATACTGGAAGACAAACCTACAGGACCAGATGTTGGTGTCAGTCAAAAGAATAAAGACAGTGTCCTCACACTGTAGCAGTCACCCAGCACTGAGGAACCACTGAAGATTCCTGTTCATTGAGGTTATATTTCAAAATCTAAGACATAGAAAAGTAGACCAGCAGTGGTTATTTGCAATGTTTCCTAGATCTTAATCAAAAATAATGAATAATGCTGGTAGCCCATTAATAACATTAGTGAAATTAAAAGACGAGGAGAGCTAGTTTTTTTGTTGTTTTGTTTGTTTGTTTGTTTTTCCCAACGGTGTAAATAGTAAGGCTCTTCTCTGCTTCTGAAGCCTTGAAAGAAATACATATGATATCAGGATATAGCTCAGCAGTCTCATCGATACTTTCTGTGATCTATTCTCACTTCAATATTTGCTTTTTTTTCCCATTTTCAATGCGATAATCAAACCAGCACACCCAGTGCAGTGCAGTGCAGTGACAGCACAGACAGGGGGAAGCAGAAGCTGAACTTTCTGTCTACTGCAAATAATCTTCTTTTTAGGTGTTTTACTTTAAAAATATCTCATTGGCTTCTGAAGTAATATTTTGCATAATCCTTTGGCAAGACATCTAGAAATTACTTTTGTTCTGACATCTATCATAAAAAGAAGACAGGAGACTGATAATGCGTGTTAAAGGAACAGAGGACCTCGTAAGTTCAAAGACAGGTCCTCTAGGAGACCTTTCATAAGTGATATTAAAGCAAAACCTAAGACTAAAACAAAAAATGCAAATAAACAAAATCCACAAATACTAATGGGCATGTCACTAAACAACAAGCTAATCTTGGTCGATAAGGAGATTTAAGCATAAACAAAGCAAACAAACAAAACACACACCAATCAATCAAACACGGGGGAGCATTAATAGGAGATTCTCAAAACATGTACAACCACTGGTCAAAAGTAGCAAAAGGTGCTTGATTAGCTGAATTAATTCTGGAAATCCTTGAGTAGCTTCCTTTAAAATAACTAAATAAAATACAATTAACATGGAACTCAAATTTCATTTATTTGTGATAGGACAGACATGCCATACCATTACTATTTAAACTTTTTCCTAAGGGATGCTCCATCATTTTTCCCTCATGGAAAAAATAATTATTTTAGAAGATTTTAAGCAGAATTCAAATTTTAGGCTACAGACTCATAAGACAGTTCATTTACACGTAAATCACGTGCACTAACAAAAATTAATTTACTTGTTGTTTTGCCATTATAAACGCAGCCAACAGTAAATCACACAATGCAGTCAAATGTACAGTTTTGTGGTGCTTGCATTCAGTTTGAGGGTAAGGAACAGCTCAATCTCACAGATCTAGTACTGACCCTTCCTCCTCATCGATGATTACAAATTTATGGTCCTTTCTTCTCTTTTCACAAGAAATTCTTAGTATCTATAAAATATGAATAATTCTAGGACTATTATTACAGTCATTATCATTCTTATGCATTACTTGAATTACAATGCTATTTTAGGAACACTAGCAGACTTACAAAACCATAATTTTTAATTATTTTACTTTCAGTACATAGAAACTGGGAATCTGTTTGCCAGTAGCACTGTTTCCAGGATAGCATGCCACTTACCAAGGAAAAGTGGACGGCCAATAGCCATGGAATAGGTGACCACCAGCTGGAAAATAGCAAATTCTGCATGCCAAACTCCAAATTCTGTTTTATGAGATACAACAGATTCTGTCATACAGTTCTCCTATCGAATAGTTTTCTATTTTAGATAAAGAAATGACTGAGACCTTTAAAAGGAGGTTTACAAACATTTTTCACAGTTCCTCCTATCTAGACATCTATAACACCCAAAACATACACATCACAAGCAGAAAGAAAATATGGCTTCCAAAATTCAAAGTCGGTTACTTGTCTATGAAATCTACAAGTGCTTTAGTTTTCACAAACATAAGCTAGGGAAATTTTTTTAAAAAAAAACCCTTAGTTTTTTTTTTGTCTTTATTCTGCCTACACCTACTACACCTAAGCATACGTAACATTATGGAACACTCTTCTTTAAAACTACATCATCGAAATACCTGTATCACACATAAAATAACTCTGATAGGCATTTTCACATACAATTTTGTACCTGTAAAAAGATTAGGGCATATCTACCACAACCTGGTATCTCCCATAAGATATCAGTGGTAACACAATTATTCAAGATTCTCTAGTAGTAAAACAAGGAGAAAGACAAAAAAAACAAATCACCCCACCACTTCAATCTATGTCAGAGTTTCATAGTTTCTTCTGAGTAGACCATCTGGAATCCTCCTACTTTTAGTGGACTACTATGTGCATGCATAAGCACACACAATTTCAGACACATTAATTTCTGATTTTGAAAAACAGGAGATAAAACTGCTGGTACACAAGGATAAACACTTACTCTGTATCTAAGAGGAGATAATGAGAAGATGCTTCCTTTTGTGGTACCACCATGCACATGTATAATTTAAACATTGAGCAACATTTCAAAGTTCAGTAGAATTATTAAATACAATCCAGTTTTACATATGCATAAACCTGTAAAAAAATTTTTAAGCTAAAACAGATTTGAGTCTTGCTACATTTTTTAAAACAAAGAACATTTAAAATACATACGGAAAACTAGTTATTTTTCATTTGACTTAATCCAAAAGGTGGATGCAGGTAAAATATAAATTTATTATTATTATAATCAAAGGGCAGTCATATAAAACACTAGCAGCTGTAGTGTCTCATTACTGGCTGCATCTTAATATTTCCATCACTACAAGGTGCCCAACAGAATTTAACAAAATGGTATAAAATCCATTAATTTTCTTGGAAAGTTAACTTCTTTGCTACAGAAGAAAACAAAAACCCTAAATTAAATTATTCAGAGATTAAAAACATATAGTTATCAAGTTAAAAAATAAAAATAAAAAAAAGTATGTATATATTTCCTTCCCACACATACAGGAAAAACCCCACCATGATCCATAATCTCAGGACTGTCTCTGTAAAAAGTGAGTTTTAATGAATTTTAAGATAGCGTTAAACAAGAACTTCACCTGGATGGATAGAGATTATCCGAATTATAGATTATCTTATACAGTCTTACATTCTACAGAATCCTGTAATATGCCCTTAGATGAGATTCGTACCACACAACTTCTCACAGACATTTTCGTATCAATTCCCACACTGTAAAGATTTTTCCACATCAATCTTTCAGTGTCAAAAGGCAGAGTAAGTTGTTGTATGCCAAACTATAGGCTAATTCTTAGATTTTAAATGGAGCCAGAATAAGGACTAGAATATCTTCCATATGGACTGCGGAGGATTTGTTTCAAATTTTCACTAATTGCTAAAGAGAGAATATTTGTTTTCACTGTTCCTACATTGATCAGATCTTTTAGTTACAGTCAAAACTTAAAATAAGAAATTTTCATCAGAATGCTCCGGTTTCCGATTGTAAATACAAAACTGTAATTCATTGTGCACTTAGTGGACATTTGAGAACATTAAGAAAAAATTTTAAAAATCGTTAAAAAAATACAACAAACAAGAATTCATGTTCCCACCTTCTTCTTGAGCTATAATGGCTACAAGAAGTTTGTGTTGTCATAATATGGTTATTATAGACAAATGTCTACCTCACTCTCATCTCCAGCCTGCCTTACCAACTATTATGTTGTTGTTGTTTTTTCAAAAATCCAAGTTTTTGCACGATTCAGCTCTCAAACTGAAGTAAAACTGTGGAGCTATGTGAAGAAACAGATGCACAGAGCAATCAAAGAGCCACGAGGGAATCCCTTCTGCCCTCTTGGAAGAAAGGTTTATATTCATGGATAGAATGCTTAAGTGCTCCTTCCAGCAATGTAGCATTGCTCACTGCTTTGTAGAATCTCAAAGCACAAGAATGACACGTGATATCATTCACACAGAAATGCTGTGTGTGTATAAACAAAACGAAACAATTGCTGAATATTTTATTTCAATTTACGCTCATTGCAAACTCTGAATTTTAAGGACTCAATATGGCTGCTTCCTATTGCATTTTACTAGTAGACACCTTCTTCCAAACTACATCCTTTTAGTAATATTGACCTGCAATGGGAAGAAATAAATTCCTTTTAGAAAATTTAGGCAAAGAGAATGATGATAAAGATTGCATTGTTCATTTTTTTTTCCTTTATTAAAAATCTTATAAAAATTTTTTACGATAATAACTGTTTTTAAAACAATTTCCATTTTCTTCTCTAGCAAAAGAGACAGTGAAATTTATCTATGTTCCTACAAAGCATGTCAAATAGCAATCTAAATAAATTCCCATTATTTAAACAGATAATTTATCATAAACATTTAATCTTTTCCATAGTAATCAGATAAAATGGCACACAACTGATCTCCTGAAAAGTCTGAGTTCTACTAAACTTTCCCTCTGTTCACGAGCACTGTGATTGACAGTTTAAGTAGGAAATCTGATAAGACAAAAATATAGCTAAATAATTACACAAATGTTCAGTAACTACAAATCAGCATACAGTAACAGTCAATAACTTAAAAGAATGAAGTGCTTGTAGCAGAAGAATCACCTTTGGAAAGAACAAAAATCAAAGGATAACTTGCATTCAGCATCCCAACATGGTTGTTCTGGGTTCCAGATATTAAAAAAAAAAAAAAAAAAGAAACAAAAATGAGGAAAAAAAACAACAACAAAAAAGAAAATAACAATAAAAAAAACCATACACACTTCAGAGTTCAACACTGATCTGACTACAAGTCTGATTTTTGGGCGCCTGTTTGCAGATGCGGTAGAGTTATCAATCCGAACAGACACACAATCCGGGTCCAATGTCACTTCTCCTCATTATGTTAATAGTTAATACATGCAAATGAAAACACTCTAGCAATTTGATTTCTTTGAAGATAGTTTGCATATTGTCTTAGCCATAATGACTGTACACTTCTCTCAGCCACGATTTATGCAAGGGTAGTTTAGTTCATTTTTATCAGCTCAAGTTCATTTTGGCTGCTACTGGAATGTATGCGTGTGTTTCTTTTTTACCTTTCACCTAATTACCATTCAGGTACCATAAGCAGAATTTTCATGCTATTGGTGTTTTTCTTAATTAAGAAACAAATGAATTCTCCCTAGCAAAAAAGATGGAACAACAGAATAAGATGCCAGAGGCTGATGTTCTGCTTCTTAATTGAAGCTGCTTCATTGTTAGGTGTCTGTTATGAGGGGGCAGAAGTGTCACGAGTTTATTGTGAATAGTATAAAAAAAATAAAAGCATAAATGGTACTTTTAAAATTACAAATGAATACAGAAATATTAGCATTACAGGCATAGCTCAACTAAAATGCTCTCCCTTCCTCTGAGAGAGTAAGTTCTTTAAGTATAAATTATTCTTCACATCTGGAAAGCCCCAGGTTCTAATCCCAGCCCAGAGTGAATCCTTTCTTTTTCCTTTGTCTATTATCTGCACCCTGCTTGTGTGCTCATGTTGTTCAATTACGGAGGTACCTGAATTTACCAGTGAGATGAATTTTGTCTCTTTTCCTTCATCCTTTCAGCAAAATAAGTCTCTCTTGCTTTCACTCTCTTTCACAACCTCCCAATCTCGTTCTTAAGTCGTGCTTTCTGCAAGCGTTAGGTTTTCCCATGCAATCAAGTATCACCACCACTAGCAGTTTTAAGAAATTCCTGGCAGTACGCTAGTCGGGACAGTATTTCCCCCCTGTAATTTACCATGAAACCTAGAACTAAGGATTAAGGCCTCTTAGAAGTTCTTGTAACACAGACCATACATTAAGGGTGACAGCCCCTACACTGCACGTGTCACAGGACAAAAATGGGCATTGTACACAGAAGCTGAGAGATTATTTGGCCTTAGAGTTTGGAACTGTAGCACAGGGCTAAACACCACCCTTAATCTCAACAGTTTAAAAACAGGGACTACCACCGACATGTCATTTGTAATGAACACATATTAATCGTGTAAAAACTGGAAAGCAAACATCTGACAAAGACATCTGTAAAGTTGAGATTAAATCCTACCACTCCTTGTGGACACAATCTCTATCTGTTTCCATAGGAATTTTAAGTATGTAAGAAATACAAAATCAATAAATCCTCCCACTAGAAGAAATTAACTCACTTTTCCATTCAGACACTTTCCCATTATCTAAAAGAGGAATGCCAGGAAAAGGATAAAAACCAAAAATATTTTCAGAACAGCATTAATCATAGATCAATTTGATATAATCCGCACTAGACCTAGAGGAAGCACGACATACTGTCCTAAAGAAACAGAGATGAGACCATGGTGAACAGAAACTGACCTTCTATAGAAGATCTCTGCATTTTCTCCAGTTGTTTTTTGGTTGTTGTTGTTTGTTTTTTTTTCCCCCACAGGTTTGAACAAACAATACATTAAATTTACTTTGTTTAATCAGTGCTCTCATGCAGCTGGTTTCATCAGTAAGAATAGTAAATTTATGTATCTGTTGATGTAAAGGTATGTGTCATATAGCAGTGATACACGTATTTTGAAATGAAAACTATGGAAATGTGCAAGAAAGACTTTTTTCCTCCCACTTCCTTCCTTCGAACATTTGCTGGAGGTTGTTTTTTTTTCTCTCAGCCAGAGAAAGCCGGATCCAACACATACAGCAATTTAACAGTGTGCTGCTTCTATTTATAAATCTTCGCTTTTCTCCATGAAAAAATACTACACTTTTTGAATAATTTCATCTTAAAACATAAAAACGATAAATCTTTTTTTTTCATTTTTTTCTACTAATTTTCTACATCTGCAATTCCTTAAGCTTAACTGTTACTTCTTGTTTTACACCATTTTCACTGAGAAGACAATCAAGGCAAATGTCAGCAGTTTTAATTTCACGCGAAGCTATAACAACTGTTCAGACACACAAAAAAAAACCACCTCTGCACGTAGTCCCCACACAGCAAACAACAAGCCTTAGCTCCTCACCAACAGGACTCCCTCTTTCTGCATCTCTGCTGCAGTCTCAACTTCATTTTTCCTCTCAATCTCGCTCTGACCTCCTCACATGGTGTCCCTGCCAAATTCTTGGCATTGGAAGTGAGGGGGAAGAGGCCATACCATAAGCGTGTTGATAATGAGGAGATAGAAATAGAAAACCAGCTGGATTGTCCTAATAAAGTATGTCTGGGATTCAGAGACACAACAACTCCTTGTTCAGGTCACCGTTCAGCATTTTAACCCTTTGCATTCGACTTGACCTCTCACTGATCTCCATTAAATTATTAAATTAACATTTAATAGTAAATTGTACTTGAAAAATTCACTTTGATTTCACAGAAACCTATGCCCTACTTCTGTCTATCTGTACTTCAATTATGTTATTTTCACTAGAGACACGTAAGTCCATCCAGAAGATTTTTTGCTCAGGGAAACTTAATCATTTTTCTATTTTTCTGTTGTCTTAAAAATGCCAATTCTTTTAAATTTGATCATTGTTCTTTTGCTGAAGTGTGTCGGGGGTAACTTTGAGGCCACTTAAGGGTTTTCCAAATGTTTAATGCAATAATTTATTGTTTCTCTTTACATAAGTAATTAATCACTAACTAATCACTGGAAATTAAACAGGCGCTAACATACACAAAACAAATAAACAACAACAACAACAACAACATTAATTTACCTACATCTGTGACCCCTTAGTACTAAGAAATCCCCATTTAAGCTGATTTGATTAAGCCTTCTATGGTGCTTTGGTGTCATACATTGACAAGACCTTCATTTCTAGTAAAGGGCAAAACCAAGAAGAAAAAAAGCCTTTTGTTTGTTTGTTTTGCTTCTTAGTCATACTTTAAGTCTTCTTCGCAGATCATTACCAAGCAAAAATGTCACAGATCCTTAGAACCAAACAGTATACACAACACCTTCTGTTATTATGCTTATTTGCTCTTACCTTTCATCCTTTGGTGACTGATCGCCCAAAAGAAAGAAGAAAAACCAATGAAGGACAGCTCTTGATTTCTTGAAAATCATGGCAGTAATTTCAGCCTCTTTATCTAAGTTATCTCATGATATATTTATAGCTCCTCATTTATAAAATAAATATTTTGAAATTATGTAAAGGGATTTTTAATCAGAGGTCAGAATTATCCATATACTATGAGACTGTGGTATTCTGTCTGATGCTATTAAAAAAAAAAAATTAATGGTTGACATACTGTGTATTTTCTGCAGGGGGACTCTTTTTAATGCAAAACAACATTCTTTAGAAAAGGCAACTAATACCTAACCCGCATATAATGAAAAAATTTAGATTTCTACTACTTACATGAATATAACAGGTGTTAATAAAACTATGGTATCAATTGTAAGAAAATTATTCCCTCTAAGACAATGCATATGAAGTCATATCGAAAGTTGTACTTCCAGTCCCTCAGTCTCATCCAGTTTAACAAGATTCCATTTTTATTTACAGACTATTTAAACAACTGCTTCAAAGGGAAAGCATGATGACCAGCAAACAGTGCCTTCTACAATTCACCAATTTACTCAAATGATGATCTCTTCTTCCCATCCTCCTAGTGCATAAAGAATGCATAAGGTTTAGCCTAATTACTCCAGATAGTAAATACAAGAATGGCCATGTGGCAATTCTTTTATACACTTTCTGTTCATTCAATAAACTGGTCTTTGGAGTCCCATTA
Source organism: Chrysolophus pictus (assembly GCA_037305975.1). NCBI lineage: Eukaryota > Metazoa > Chordata > Aves > Galliformes > Phasianidae > Chrysolophus > Chrysolophus pictus. The sequence continues at coordinate 76,737,864 of CM074577.1, read as the reverse complement.
GTTGCATGTGCACAGATCTGATGTCTGTAGACTTATATGCAGTTGTAAGACCTAGAAATCACTTTCTTGGACTTAGATTTTCTGTATCAAAATTATGTGAACAAGACAATAGGATCTGTCTTCCTTTTTTATTGTGTTCCTACAACTAGTAAAATTTACTGGAGATAGGAGCAACATCAAATGCAGTTCAAAAACTGGACTGAACAGATAGATGAGGTCAAAAGGCCCCAGGTCCTGTTCCAGGTTCTACCAGTTATTTCCAGTCTCAAGATTAAAGTTTTGCCAAAAAACTAGATAATGACATTGATCTCTTCAAATAGGAAGCAAACTATGATTACTTACCAAAAAATAAGGGAATGGAAGAGATATACGGGTAAGGATTTCACTAAAATGTAATGAAGCAAATGTACAGAATTCCACCTACAGATTACACTATATTACTGAGAGTACATACAAAGGATGAATTCTCTCAATCACCTCTCTGTTAGTAGATAACAATCTTAAATTTGCTGCTTGTTTTAACACCAGAAAAGTGCCCCAGAAAATGGAAAAAAAAATCCTATATCTATTGATTAAAAAACTAAAACTCTACAAACTATGGCATATATCTTGTTACTATTCCATCAAAATATAACTCCTATGGCAAGGCTATCTAAGCTTCAAGTGATTACAGAGATTAGGTAATTATCATCAGATAAATAACTACCCTCAGATACAAGGTATGAACCACTCAACCAATCAAAAAAAAAGAAAAAAGGAATGGTGTAATAATCTAAATATATATATACTATTAACTATTACATGCAGGTTAGAATATGCATAACATTTTGCCATTTCACAAGCCTGCAATTTGGATGAGCAGTGCATCACTGACATGTAACACCAACTGGAATTGAAACATTCAATCCATGTACTTCACTAATACAGTATTATTTTATACAAAACACAATACATTTAACACACTCTCCTGAAATTCCTCTAGCAAGATGCCTAATACTTAATTAGGGACTGAAATACAGAAATCAGAGGTGCCTATAACTTTTCTTAACACTTCACACACAACTGCAATAGCATTATTCAGCTACCAAAATATATTTGAATGTAAAAGCTATGCAACTAGCAATAATTATGGTTTTCAGATTTTCACTGCTCCTGTATATAGTTAAGTTGTGTTTAATGCTCTTCTTTCCCAAAAGAATAAAGATTAGGAAAAATAAAATAACATTTAAAAAAAAAAAAAAAACCACCAACAATGAAAGAAGGGTATTACAATGTCTCAAATTCTCTAGGTTCAGTTCAGTTGTTTTACATTTTTACTCTCAAATGAACAAACAGTGCCTCCTCTTTCATAACATTTCATTTCTAGGAAAAAGATCAAACTCTCAGCAATTTTTTGACACTTTTCTCAGGACTAAAATCATTGAAGTCATCCTTTAAAAAATCAAAAATGTGAAGTAAATAAACAAGAAAGCAGTAGCAAATATTTAACATGTCAGACGTGAGAAAAACTCAAAAGCTAAGAGCTAAAGCATAGTAATAGGTTTGGGGTTTTTTTTAAGAGAGAAAAGGAGATGACCATATACTGGCAAAATACAGTTCTAGTCAATCAGAACTAAATTAAGTGTTGTGTAATAACTCAGATCTTATATTTAATTTTAACTGAACCCTATATTCTATATTTCAAAAGACTAAGAGCAAAGATAACCATTCATTTTCACACAAACTTTTCTAATTCTGATAAATTTATTTCATCTCTGTCCATTTCTTATAGTTTATTCACAAAAATTAAGACTTCTTCATTTATTTCCATCATTTTCATCATCTATTTTTCTGCAATATGCATTCTTTCTTTTTAATATTGGATTGTCTTCAATTATGATATGTAACAGAGAACTATAGAAAGCAAGCAGTTAAGCAATATTAAAGATACATCACCTTTAACGTGCAAAAAAACCCACTAGATTTGGCACCGACACTTCTAGAAACAGAATTTGAAAGGACAATTTGTCTGGACATAATAGTCTTCTTAAATATAACAGGCATCTTAAATATCACTCAAGTTAAAACATCTGCTATCTATGAAAGATGAACTGGTTTTGGCACAGCACATCAAAATTTCAAAACTTACGATAAAATCCTATGGAAGATAAACTTTGTATGATTTTGCCTGTAATAGTGTAGCCTTAAATCTACAACACAGAACCTATTTTCAAGACAAACACTGACATCACTATTAGCAGCTTAATAAAATAGACACAGCATATTCTTCAAGTTCAGAGCTCCCATTGTAGAGCTTCCTTTTTATGATTTTGCTATAAAGCAAGATTTTAATCTGTAATCAAGTGTTTATGCAGGTCTTTTGGAAAACAGAAAAGAAAATCTGCTAAGAGCTATACTTGGCTATTTTAAACAGGCATTCAAGTCTGAGGGATATAATACATATATACATTTACATACGTGTATAAAATTTCCAGTAAAAGGAGACTGAAGTTGTAGATAAACAACATCAACAGGAATGAAAGAGCTTGGATGCTACTCCTTATTGTAGAACCTAGGGTTTATTACCAACTAATTCCAACAAGAGCTGTAGGAGCAGAAAATCTTTTAAAATTGGGTATCGATATCAACACAAAAAAATAGTAAAAAAAATAAAGTTTTAAATCATGTGGAGCACAGTAGGAAACTTAAAACTCATTTTTCTATCATTTTCCACACTTTGCTTGTTTCCAAGGCTCTATTTCAGATATAAAATAAAAAATGTCTTAACTAAGTAGCTTAAGTATCTAAAATAACTTACAGAAAGAACTGTGTCAAAACTTCCAACTACTGTATTATGAATAATATATTTACCTGTAGCATGTTTTTGACTTAAAAGTAGGTGTACTTCATACTATTGCTACTATAAATCATGTTGCATGCCTCATTTTATATACTGACAATTCCTTACTAGTTCTCACATATATACATACATGAACACAAATGTTTATTTAAATGCATACAGTTTAAATGCATTCTTTAGAAGAAAATGTTAGAAATAATTCTGAAATTCAAGCTAGTAGACAAAACACTTCCACATAGAACTGCAGGGGTTGGAAGGGACCTCAAAACATCACTGAGTCTAACTCCCCTGCTAAAGCAAGTCACACTGTTAGGCATCCACACGGTTCTTGAGTAACCCCATAAAAAGAGACACCATAGTGTCTCTGGGCAACTTGTTCCAGTGCTTCATCACCCCTACTGTAAAGAACTTCTGTCACATGTACGTATGGAACCTCCTATTGTTCAAGTTTAAGGTCATCACTCCTCATCTTATTGCTGTGCACCACTGAGAAGAGCCTGGCCTCATCCATTTGCTTCCCACCTCACTTCAGATATTTATAAACATTTATCAGACCCCCCCTCAGTCTTCTCTTCCCTAGGCTGAACAGACCCAGGTTACTCAGACTTTCCTCATATGGGAGATGCTCCAGGCCCCTCATCATCTTTGTCGCCCTCTGCTGGACTCCTAGGAGATCCCTGTCTTTTTTGAACTGGGGAGCCTGGAACTGAACACAATATTCTAAATGTGGACTCACCAGGGCAGAGTAGAGGAGGAGGATCACACTAACCTACTTGGCCACAAGGGCACACTGCTGATTCACGTTCAACCAACACCCAGGTCCTTCTCTTCAGAGCTCCTACCCAGCAGGTCATCAGCTAACCTGTACTGATGCATACAGTTATTCCTCCCCAGGTGCAAGACTTGTTTAAAAAAAAAATCCTATTTAATTTGTGACAATTTAATTTTAGATAATTGTTTCCAACGTGACATGATATAAAAATAGTTATTCAAATAGTTTATTGTATAACTTTTTCGAACTGCCATTGAAGAACTCCGTATGTTTGTTTTTCACAGTGAAGCTTCTAAAACGGTGCCAAATACTACCATGTGCATCTAGGTACTTTTAGTAACAGGAACCCCTGTCTACTAGGAAATGGATAAAGCAATTGCACAGCACTTTAAAATCATTTTCTTACAATAAATCAATATTTTATTAACAAATGTGATTAGACTTTTTTTTTTTTTTTTTTACAAAAAATCAATATTTTATTAATAAATGTGATTAGACATTACTGATGTAAGTGGTTTTTTTCTGCCCCTGAAATAAAATCCAGATCATAAATTAGCACTTCGTAAGTTACATTCTGTAAGAATTTGGGACTAGATTAGCATAACACTGTGCCTGGTTAAAAATAACTTACAAGCCAAAACTTAAATTATTTTTATGGTTCCATCAAATAATCCATATTCTCAAAATATTTTTCTGAATGATAAAGTGTGTTGTCATGTTCAAAGACAGTACAGCAGTGCAAATCAGATACGATCTTTCTCTTAAACTGGTGCTGCCTAGTGTAACGTGTACCATACCACTAATGATTTCACTTGAAACAGTTTAAGCACAACAGGAGTAACTCTCAAAGTGTTTTTGTCTTGTTTATTTTCTAATACCTGACAACAGTGAAAAACAAATTTAGTTGGTGGCATAAGAATTCAGAAACTGAATTTCACCTCCTTTCCTGACAGTAAAAATTCTGAACCAATAGTAAAAGAATATGAAAATGAATGTCAAACTAATAAGACCAGTAAAACATCCCCAAAGTACACTTTTACTTGAATGAGATTTCCTAAGCTGCGGAACCAACCATAAAATTACACAGCCGATCTGGTCTAAATTGGTGATTTTTACTCTCCATTTATGAGAATTGATTATCTTGATTATTTTGCATACATGACTTCCACAGCCCACCCTCCCCCACCCCCATTTGATTCACACACACTGATTTTCTTCAACATATAACTACTCTGATCACAGTTGTATACACTAGACGTCTAAAACTTCCAAACAGATGTCATGGTTTTATGTTTTTTGGTTTTCAGTATTCCGCATCAAAATATCATGTAGTGTACTGGAATTAAAGTGTTAATGCTTCAATTGCAGGTACCTATCCCTATACATTACGGAAGTCATGGGATCTGACCCTTCCGGTGAGGCGGTCTCTTACAGCCTGGCAGTGGGTGCTGGAGGTGCTTTCCTGGCCGTTCCAAGCTTTTCAGGTTTGACTCGATCTCAGGAACTCTCTTCTCTCCTATCTTATTTGATGTATTACTCTCAATTTCAATTAGATTGTATTATATTGTGTTATCTTGCATTCCGATATCATAGTTAGTAAAATAAGTTTTCCTCCATAGATTGTTGCCGCTGTTTTTTTTCCTCCCTTCCTTCCTTCCCATTTTGTGGGGCCGGGGGTGTGTGGGGGGCAGGGGCCTACTGCCCCCGTCACGGGCACAGACTGATCTAGTTAACTCCGTGACACAAGAGAGGAAGAGTAAAGCTCTCTCATCAGGCATGAGTATGATATTTGAAACAAATAAATCTCTGCAGTTCTACGGAGTATGAGGGATGCTCTAAAAGTAATACCTCCTATTTTATTAGGTAACCCACAACATCAGATGCCAATGTTGGCAGATAAGGCAGAAGAGGCTGAACCTTCCCCTTCCAGTATGTTGCCAACAAAATGGTGTCTGACATAGAAGCGCAGATGGAGCAAAGGTGTGCCACTGAGATCCTCTGTGCAGAAAAACACAGCACCTACTGTCATTCACTGATGCTTGCTCAATGTTTCTGGAGTGGATGTGAGCACAGGGAGGTGGTGGGTGGTGTGTTTCAGCAATGGTGACAGTAACACTGAGTCACCTCCCACTGGCACAGATTTTGGTGAGTGCAGCACACAGGCTCTAATTCATCACAAGCAAAAATGCCAAGCTAATGGTGGTGACTTTGTGGAAAAATAGTGTTTGGTAGCTGAAAATTTGCTCTATCAAATAGTTCTATTGTTCTCTTTGTATCTTTTGGAGGCGTTTCTTTCAGACCTATAACATCCTGAAATTTTTTCAGACATAAGACAACTTATTTATACAAGCACTACTTATTCTCTTATGCAACATCTTTGTGAAAGTAACATACCTGAAAATCTGAACCATCTGCAAATTATATATGGAATTCTACACCATATTTCAGACCACATGTAATAACGCTGAGAGTCCAGCCTAATTATATAAAAAAGCTCACAAAAGCTCTATCATAAAGTGATGCAGCATGATATTAATAAAAACTGAAGAAGTTCTTAGACACTTATACAGCCTTGTTTAAAATCTGCATGCATAACTACTATTTTAAAGTCTGTGTTTTAAAATACACCTTTAAAATACACCTCAAAAAGAGGTGCATAAAATACAAGGGATAAAACTGTTTCTCTTGTATAAGACCTTTTATTATTATTATGTATTAAATGAAACAGGTTTTCAGAGATTAGACAGTAAGAAAACAACCTTTCTTGAAGTATAACTAATCACTGTTCAAACAACCACCAGTTCACCTGCACTGATCACTCATTACTGGTAGCACTCCAGGTTATACTACAGGTTCTTTCATATTGCATTCCAGTTATACTATCAGCAATACAGCACCTTGCAGAATTCATCTTACTGATATTAAGCCAGCAGCATTAGCTGAGACCTGACTGTCCTTTGGAGATCTGACCCTTAAAACTCAGAGAAAAACGATACATTATAAAGGATTTCTAGAGGGTACCCAACTGACCAAAAATCTAAATTCAAATCCGAGCTGTCCAAATTCCAATTCTGTGGCAGTTGTACACATTTTCACGGCTTACATTGAAAATCTTTTTCATTTGAAAGCCATTATGTCTTGATTTTCATTTGCACATTTTTCTTCCCCCCTTCTGTGGCCATTACATAGAGAGTGCTAATTGTAATTGTGCTCTGAAAAACAAACAAAACACAAACTAAAACCCAGCTGTTCATGCCATCGTCTCAGATTGATAAATAATCTCCAATTAACAAAAATACTTCACATAAATTAATTTTAAAAGTAAGTATACCATGCTAATTGTTCTTAATCTAGCAAAAAACACATACTTCTCTATGTGAAGTACAATATTCAATACTTACATTCTTACTACAATAATGACTTACAGAAAAGCAACAAATATTTCATAAACAAATTAATATGTTCACCATGCTTCATTATAATCCGTCAGCAGGAAACACGAAACATTTCTTCAAGCTGCAGTGAAAAATTTACACGTAGAAACCATTTTCTTTTTTTAAATCAGAGTTTATGATATATAATCATTATTCTTTAAATGACAAGGCTTTAAGCAAATATCAACAAATAGTTCATTTCTGTAATTCACTTGTCCAGCAAGCATATTCCCTCTGCTTTCACTGATTTCTCTCACAACATACAGCCTTATTTTTGTATTAATACTGACCAGATTACTTGGCCTTTCAATGGACCATGAAAAGTTAAGTCTTGTAGCTGAAGAAAAGCATAATCCAATACCCCACCTTGTGGGAACCCAGCACTGCCTGACACTACACAGAAACCGACCTTTTTGTCCTTCAGACTTGCCTACCAGGCCCCATCTTCTATCGCAAAAGCCAAATCATCTGATCCCAAACTAACTGTCAACTGCTTGTGATGGTGGGGAAGCCAGACATCAATCAATCAGTTTTTATCAGAGCCACTCTTCGTTTTTCTGTTGTGCTCATCTTATCATCTGACCCAGTTGTAGCCCTGACTTCAGAAGCTTAAGTAACTCGATGACAAAATATGCGTCTGTTTGTCCAAGATGCACATTGTTAAGGAGTGCACTTGTATTTTTAGCAACTAGCTAATAATTTTTTTCCAGATAAACTGTCAAATATTCTCATTTCTTAAATTTTTCAGTGCTCTCTGAAATATCATGCATTTTTTGAATGACTAGCAAACATTTTTTTAAAGGAGAAATCCATACATGCATTTGCATAAAAAATTGATCAATTTCTTGGAAAATGAAGTTATTTGTAAACCAAGGACCTCTCAGAGGTACTCCATCCTATTCATATACGCAGTGTTACTCAGTTCCACTCTATGATTGTTCACATGAACACTTCATGCATTAAAAGCACCCAAAACACCAGAAACTCAGTGGCTACAGTCACAATTTTTTTTATTCTGCATTCTACAAAGCTACAACATTTTGTCTATGTCCCTTCTGAAACAGCTGAAGTGCAATTAGCAGACACGATATAAATCCCAATCTGACTGAAAGCTTTCAAAAATGATTTGATATCATTTCCAAGAAAGCTGGAGTCTTTGCCATGCACATTTATTAACTGAAGATCGTAACCTTAGAAGAAGGTGGGAAGGAGTGACGGCAATTCTTTTTTCAAAACTACTCAACCTTTCATACTTTTGTCATCGTCTTCATTGGTTTCACAACTGCGTGGCAGTTCAATTCACAAAGCTGCATAAAATATATTAGGAAAGTCCTTGCTCCACTTCTTCACAACTTTTCAGAGAAAAGATCTTTACAGCCATCTAACATTAAGCCTGAATGTGAAAGTGAGAAGCGAATACAAAATACAGAATATACACATAATTTCAAATTAGATTTCACAATTCCTTTGCAATTTTTTTCTGGATATCTTATAAACGCTAATCTTTCTACTTGATAACAGAAGCATAACAAGTATTAAATAGCAGTTCTAATGATGATCCCCATTACAGGAGTAAATCACAGTACTTCCTTTGAGGCTTGCGCTGCAACTACAGAAGTAAAAATAATATCAGCCTCTACAGAATTTCTTCTCGGCCTAAATGAACACCTCCATATATCATCTGAAAAAGTATTTTCAAGATTATTCCATTTCAGCAGAGAAAATCTTCACAATAGACACACAAAAAGACATCTCTCACCATATTTGGGTCTATGAGGAATTTCGTGTTTTACAGTATAATTCATTCTGTTCTCATTAAAAATCACTTTTCAATAATAACTGCAAGTGTGTTTAAAAAGTAATTACATTTTTCTGTATCATTTTTACCACAAAAACATATAGACACTTACTTTTTGTAGATAATATGAGAAGGAGCAAGCATAGGGAGGGGGGGCAAAACCTCAACCCTGCAATTCCTTTAAACATGATGAAAATACTTAAATATAAACTTGGCTCCTCTTTTACACTACATTCTGATTTTATATACAAACTCTCATATACCATTTGTGGATGTATGTATTTTTAAACCCTTATCTCACAATTATTTCAACATTTGTTGAAAGTTTTTCTTTTTTTTTTTTTATGAACCGTGTGTGAAACTTAAGTTTAAAAATGTATTATTATACCATCCAATAAAGGATTAGATGGAAAACCCGCTAACGTGAAAAACGTGATATTTTATTGCAGTCGATATTAATGCTCTATTCATTAGAAAAGTATACAGGATCAAGAAAAATTTTTACTGTACTCTGCTACACTGAATCTAAGGTAAAAACACCGAGTACAGTAAAACCAGTCTGTGACACACAGTTATACCAGCTAATCTCAGACTGAAAGCTTCGAATCTTGTTGTTTGGAAGAGTAAAGCAATATCACTCTAACTCATCTATGTGAGTGCAAAGAGTAAGGTATGAGAAGAGTTTATGCAAAGATGTCTGAGTAATTCACTAACTACTAAAGCACTGTTATTTTCAGAAGGTTATTAGTACTCCTATCCATTTTATAAACCTACTGTAATTGGACTAACCTTTATCGTAAAAGTTCTGAAAAACTAGATGGTAGTACTTAAGAGTGAGAGCATTATTTGTCACACTCACTTTATTTACACACTTGCAGTTAAAAATTTGCATGAATAAAAAGATCAAATAGATAAACTTAATACCGAATTAGCTCCTTAAAGGTTTCTGAGGATTACTACTAAAAACGCCAGCTCCTAAACGTGTTTTGAAATCCTAGCTAATTCTTCAAAACAAATTACTAGCATTTGCAAAGGGTGACAATCTTACATAACACTTTTCTTCAACACAGGAAATACGGGACAAGAGAAAAATAAGAAGATAGACGGAAAATCACCAGGATAAAATTTATTCAACATCTGTAGCAGGAAGACAGAAACATTTTTTGCTTATCGTGTTTTTAAATTATACAAACTCTATTTCACAGATGTGATTACATAGACAATATTAGAAGCTATTAAAACATAACTTAAGGCTGTACATCTTTATATCAAACTAAATCCCTTTTCCTTTTCTAAAGAAGAAAAATCTACTGTGACAACCACCCGCATCTGTTACCAACTCATGATGGCATTACCCTTTCAAAGCATTAGATGAAACTGAATAATCAATGAGAAATGTCAATACCGAGAACTGATTCCTTCTACAGAACAAGCTTTATGCATGTGTTTGGGTTTTGTTCGGCTGCTTTTCTGTATTTTCTGCAAGAACTCATCTTCAATACTGCAAATGTGCTGAACTGCTCTTATACCATTTGCATTCCCCAAAACAATACTTCACCTGCATCACTGCATAAATAAGACAGATTTTTTTTGCTATTTCACATTCTAGGAATAAAAAGTTAAAAAAAAAAAAAAAGAAATCCTATTCAGCCAATATCTAGAAGGCAAGTATATTGATACTCTTAATCTTTGTCTCAAATACAGCATGTCCTTAGGAGCTATCAAACAAATCAATGTACATATACAACATTTACAAACAACTGGGTAAAAAAAGTGCATTTGCTTCCCAAAGCAAAACTTGTAATCATTGTTTTCCAAGCCCTCAGATCAAGATTCAACCATGCTATGACTATATATATATACACTGAAAAGTCTCAGATGCATTGTCTACTAACAGACTACTAACTCTTAGCAGGCACTTAAGAACACAGATGGATACTACAACACAACAACACAGCATTATTTATGTTTTATTGTCACAAGCTTAGGAGATGATTGCATCAGCTTACAAGACTCAAAAATAATTAACCAGACAGTTGCATACATATTTTCCATGATGTCTGACACGCATTAATTCAAGAGTGAATAGAACTCTGATGCTATTTCATTTGACTTTCCAGGTATTTGTTTGAGAAGTCTTTTAAGGGAGAATGCATAATACAATATGTAGAATGTGAGTTGGTAGAAGGAATGTGCTTCTGAGCTAGTTCTACACTTAGTCCTATTTAAGTGGAAGAAATCCCAATCATACATTGCACGGGAGAAGAACTACTACCGCAAAAATACTGCAGAATTTCCACACTTTCAGTTTATAACCTGTTTATCCAACGCCCAAATTACTAAGCTTTAAGTAATCCTGACTACAAAATTCTCCTCTACTGTTGTCTCATCTCAAAAAGACAATCCGACAGTAATGGTAATGACACCCTCTCAGACAAGCCTGTGGGCATTAATATTTAAATCTTACCTATCGCTTGTGATTGGAATTCAGCCTCTATTCACAAACAAAAACTAAATCAATGTTCTTAGAGTTCAAACTAGATCCCTAAACAGTTTGCCACTCTCCATGCACAGATAAGATAAACTTTCTTTGACCCAAGAGATGAAGTTGCCATGACGATCAGAGAGTCCACTTTCTATATTGATATTTTGCTGATGTAACAACAAATAGAACCAGATCCTAGGGCTGATAATGGTGATTAATTAATACTAATATTGATCCCTACAAGCAAGAGACAAGGCTATTAACTTGAAGCCTGAAAAGTCAATTGTTACCTGTGGCAGAGATACTAGCAGCTGATTTTGAAACATAATAAACAAATGTGCTATATCTTTATGCTAATACCTTTTAAAGTGGTATATCCCTTTCTCAAGCACAGTAGTTTCACAATCCACGTCTATTATTTTAATTAAAAACTTTTCAACTGCATACAAATAAGAGAAATAAAGTTCAAAATCCATAATAGAAGTCAGGCAAAATGCTACAGACTGGTGCCTTTAACACGGGCTACTTAAAAGCATTCTTAAAGAACGCAGCACAAAAAAGCTTACAAAGACTACTAATGATGCAGGATTTGATTTTGATTAAACATCATAAATGAACATTTATCAAGTAGGAAGCCTATCTGATCCCTCATTCAAATGGAGAAAAATAACAAACAAACAAAAAAAAACAGGTGAAAGTCTCAGTGTGAAGATTACATCCTTAAAGGCAAAACTGTACAAATCAAAGAACTTCTTAATTTACACACTGTATTTATACTGACAGCAGCTTCATCTTTGTGCGAGACTGACAGCCCAGGACCTAAATTTGAGGAGTAGATACTGTTAAAATATCTCTTCAACAACCTCTCAGATTCTTTCTTTCCCCTCTTTAGGAACACATCATGAAAGTCATGAAAATCTGAAGTGCATAACATTTAATAAAAAACCTCCCTTTTTCTTTAAAAAAAATATATCCTGCCCATTTCATAACTTGCTCTGGTCATATATTACCAACTAAAGCAGAACAATTTTCTTCTGACTTAAGAAATGGTATTTTTGCTCTGATATATGATTTTCCTGGTACGCAATATGACTTCACAGCAAGCTTCATTATTTGTAAACTATTCCTGCAGTACTGATGAAATATATTTTATGTTTCTTGGAAATAATTGGCACCACTGATGGCTAACTTGGTTTCTTCCTCACTTTATTACACTGAGCACTGTGCGAATCTTTGTGTTAGCTACTATACAGGTTACAAAAATAAGAATTAGTGAATACAAAAAAAAAAAACTAATAGACTCAATTGCACTATTTTACATTTGATCAGATTGTCTAAATATATATATATTTCCATTAGTACGTAACTGTAAATGTAAGTGCAATTTTAACATGTGGTATTAATATCTTGCAACATAATGATAAATTGCTTGCAAAGAATTAGTACTCAGTCTTAGAAAAGTAAAAATCATCATTCATGATTCATACTCAAGAGGTACAGGCAGCTGCTTACCTTCTGCTCTGCTTTGATTAAACT